>CM076580.1:1774861069-1775144954 GCA_034641835.2 Pinus albicaulis
AACCTTGATTTCTATGCCAGAAAATGCGGACTACAGAAATCATAATTTTGACCAAAGTTAGGGTCAGTTTGACCATGTGTTGACCAAAGTCAATGTTGGTCAACTCTGCGCTGAAACCCTAGGTCGAAAAACATAAATTCTCCTTGTTGCGTTTTCCCACGTGTGGATGAAGAATCGCCTCCAAGTGATCGAACAAATCAGATGATGAGAGAGAATGTGTGAGGATGGATGAGTGAAAATGACCTCTAACGTTGACCTATTTATATCCATCAATGAGGGTGTGTGACACAACTGCTGGGGCTTCAAGCCTACATTTCATTTCAGGCCGACCTGCACATATTTTGAATAAATTCAAAATAAATGTTCTGCTCATCAGATTAAGATGATCTTTAGATCGATCTTGCACCTCTTCGAAAGAGGAATCCAATAAAAATAATGGCATCTTCATCTGAGCATCACAACATGGAGTTTGGACCTAGTTGTCCAAAATTAACACTCCCTCTCAACTAGGGAGAACTCCATCCACCTATGCAATCCAAACATCGTGCGTCATCTCGTCGTAACTTGCTTTGCTAACTTCTTTATTTCAGAACAAAAGTGGGTCAATTACAAAGACATCATTCCCGGCTGACAAATTCAGCCTAGAGGTCCGAAACCTCTATAGGACTCAAAGAGTCACATACCAAACCAAAGTTGGTTTATCTGACCCGAAGTCAGTAGGAGGTCAAAACCTCACTAGACTTGATCCCAAATAAAGTGGTTGGACACGTTCCATCCTAGACATAGAGAGTACAACAATATCCTATGCGTCCATCGATATTTTCTACTGGTCTCTATCTTTTACCACCTCACTGGCCAAATGAGAGGTACTTCCCATGAGTCCGGTACTCAATGGGTAGGATGCATACAGGGCACAGATCATGAGAGGTGAACCAAATCAACATCATAACGGTGGGGCAGAAGCACCACAAGGTTCGGCAAGCCTAGCCCCGTGTGTGCTTATAGCTCCAAGAAGCTATCCCCAAAGCCCCCCAGAGCTTCAAGAGCTCATCGTCCAATAGGACCCTCAGCATAGGGTCATTCCACGATTCCAAGATTCTCACTGAAGGGTAGGAACATGACCTTTCCCAAGGGCATTGTGAGAATATCTGTGACCTGCTCATCAGTTCCTATATGATCGAGCCTTACGGCGCCTCGCTGTACCATATCCCGGATAAAGTGGTACCAGCCATCAACATGCTTGGATCGATCGTAGAACACGAGATTCTCTGACAAAAAAATCCCCCTCTGGTTATCACAAAGGATAACGGTGGCATCTAGCATATGCTCGAACAACTCACTAAAGAGCTTTTGCAACCAAGTGGATTCACAACAGGCCATACATGCAGCAATGTATTCAGCCTCAGCGGTGCTCAAAGCTAACGACTTCTGCTTCCTGCTCGAAGCAGACCTACGTGTGAAGCAGCATCCAGATGTGCTCTTGCGATCCACCACACTGCCATCCCAATCGACATTAGTATATCCATGGAGTGTCATGCTCCCAGTAGTGTATCTCAACCCATGGTCTATCGTGCCCCAAAGATATCTCAAGAGTTTCTTGGCACCAACCTAGTGAATGTTATGAGGATCAACCATGTGTTGACTCAAAGTGTTCACTGCAAAACATACATCCAAACGGGTTTTCACTAAGAACATCAGGGCCCCTACGAGTTGACAATACTCAGTAGGATTTGCTAGCACAGGCCCAGCAGTGTTGCCACTCAACTTCTTAAAGTTGAGCTCCATCGGTGTCGACACAGACTTACAGTCCACCATTCCAAATCTTTCCAAAAGCTTTACAATATATTTTCCTTGAGAAAGGAAAATCTCGCTAGGTCTCTGCCAGACCTCTAAGCCTAGGAAGTAATACATCAGTCCTAGGTCCTTCATCTCGAACTCAACAGCAAGCTCCCTCTTACACGGATGAATGAGAGGGTCAACACCTGTCACGAAGAGGTTATCCACATACAACACCAGAATGAGAGGCTTTTCTCTATCAACCTTGAAGTAAAGGTTCGAATAAGAATTACTACGAGTGAGGCCCAACTTCATCCGGTAGCTATCCACCTCTCGTACCAAGCTTTGGGTGCTTGCTTCAACCCATAGAGGCCTTTCTTCAACCTGCAGACATGGGTGTCTTGATCCTGGACCTCGAACGCCAGAGGTTGCTCCAGATACACCTCTTCCTTTATCGCACCATGCAGAAATGCGGCCTTCACATCCATTTGATGAAGATTCCATCCTTACGTAGCAGCAAGGGCTATGATAGAGCGGATGGTGGTATATCGGGCCACAGGTGAAAATATGTCATCATTGTCTACACCTTCCTTTTGAGAGAAGCCGCGGGCAACGAATCTTGCCTTGAACTTTTCAACACTACCATCAAATCCATGCTTGATCTTATAGAGCCATTTCGAGGTGACAACTGCTTTGTCCTCCGATCTTGGAACCACATCCCAGACATCATTCTTCATAATGGACTCATATTCTTCGTGCATAGCATCCTTCCAGATTTGATGCTTTACGGCTTCTTCAAAAGATCCAGGCTCAGATTGTACGATTTTACTCATGGTTGCTAGATACCCTTGGTATCTATTTGGCTTCTTGCTTTCACGGAATGTCCCCCTTGGGGCCATATGATTCTCGGCATCCTCGAGAGTGTTCCTGAGCCATGAGGTCTTTTTCTCATTGAAGGAGGTGGATCAATAGGGTCCATCGGTCCTTCAACATCAGGCATCGTCTCATCCTTCGGTTCTTCTTGATTTTTTGGTCTTGCTTCATGATCTTCCTCAGATCTCGAAAGATTGATTACTTTATGCAGAGAAGCATCTTCGTCAAAGGTAACATCGTGGCATATATCCACTTCCCTTTGACCAGGGCCCAGGCACATAGACTCTATAGGCCTTCGAAGTTTCATTGTAGCCCACAAACATTCCCTTCTTTCCAGAAGCATCCAGCTTGCTCCTCTTCTCTTTCAACAACGCCATTTTGCTCAGGAGTATACATGGTTGTGGTCTCCCTCTTGATGCCAACTTCTTTGTTAGATTTTCCACCAAGGCTTTGAAGGTACATAACCACATGAAAGCCTCATCCTTCTTCTTCAAGAAGTATATCCAGGTTTTGCGAGAGAAGTCATCTATCAACGTCATATAATAAGAACATCCTCCCAAGGATGTCACGGGCAGCATACTAAACATACCAGAATGTATTAGTTGCAAGACATCAAATGTCTTTGTGACACTTGAGGGGAAAGGACCCCTTGTATGCTTTCCTTCGACACAGCCCTGACATACACCTTCATGATCATTTGTGAACTCGGGCATCCCCGTCACCATCTTCCTTGCTTCGAGAAGGGCTTTGTAGTGAAGGTGTCCAAACCTCCGGTGCCATAGTTTGGTCTGTCAGATAGTATCACATGTCATCGCTCTCAGTGGACTTCCTCCAACCTGGTAGACTGTATCAACTGATAGCTTCCTTGAAACTCTTCTTCCAGATACACACCTTCCCATCAATGAATGCCACATTGAAGCCTTTTTCTTCCATGGCCGAAATAGACACAAGGTTCTTCTTCAAATCAGGTACATATAGTACATCTTGCAAGCGGAGGACTTGACCTTAAGACAAGTGGAGGGTCACAATCCCTGTCCCTTTCACGGGATATGTGGCATTATCTCCAAGGATAATTTTCATATTAACATCCTTCTCAACCATGTCAAAAAGTACTTCCTTGAACCCAGTGATGTGCCTTGAGGCACCACTATCTATCAACCAGACATCCATAGTGTCGGGTGGAGATGCAGCAAAGAGGGCAGATACAAGAATGAATTCATTTCTTTTATCAACAACATTAGATTCCTCATACCTGGAATTTCTCGACCTTTTGAAAGGTTGCCCATTTCCACCAGAGGAAGCCTTCCTCTTCCCTTTGAACCTCTTGTTCCTTTGATTGTCATTCCTTTGGTTGTTGTTGTCAACATCATCATCAGGAGAATCCTTCTTGAAAGGGCATTCCCTAGCATAGTGGTCGGGCTTGTGACATGTGTAACATTTGCCTTTGTTTCCTTGGGACCCCGCTCTTCCTTTGTTCCTCAGACCACCAAAGTTCTTCTTCTTAGCATGAGCAGTGAAGGTAGCATTTCCTTCATTTTCATATTCCTTCATCCTTGTCTCTTCTTGTACGCATCTCGATAGTACTTCGTCAAAATCAGGTATCACATTGTTATTGAGAATGGTAGTATTGAATACATGCCATTCAGATGAGAGACCTCCAAGTGTAGTGAGAACCATCTCTCGATCAGCTATTGTCTCCCCAATAGCCAGAAGATTATTTCTGACATCAATCAACTTTAGAAAATATGATTGAACGGATTCATTCCTGCCTTTCTTCAGATTCTGCAGTTGGTTCTTGAAGAAAAGGACTTGATTTGCATTGTTGGCCTTGAACATGTTGTCCAACTTATCATACATCTCCTTGGATGTGTGTAGCTCAGATATGTAGGCTACCATACTCTTGCGAATTGAGTCCTTGATCACTAGCTTTGCTTTGATTTCCCCCTTCTTGTATTTTGACTTGGTGGCAGCAGGTGCAGTGGATGGAGGCTCTTGGATTTTACCCTACACATAGTCCATGACATCTTGGTCTTCCAACATAAGATCCAATGTCATCTTCCAGGCACGGAAGTCTTCCTTCCTAGTCAATTTGTCATCAACTTTAAAGCCATTGTAGTTTGAGGTATCCATGCTCTTCTTTGGTGATTGCTACAAACTTGGGCTTTGTCAAAAGTCAACAATCAACCTCAATTTATGTGCTAGAAAATGCGACTGCAGAAATCGGAATTTTGACCAAAGTTGGGGTCAATTTGACCGTGTCTTGACCAAAGTCAACACTGGTGAACTCTGCGCTGAAACCCTAGGTCGAAAAACTAAAATTCTCCTTGTTGCGTTTTCCCACGTGTGGATTAAGAACAGCTTCCAAGTGATCAAACCAATCAGATGATGAGAGAGAATATGGGAGGATGGATGAGTGAAAATGACCTCCAACGTTGACCTATTTATATCCATCAATGAGGGTGTGTGACACAACTACTGGGGCTTCAAGCCTACATTTCATTTCAGGCCGACCTACACATATTTTGAATAAATTCAAAATAAATGTTCTGCTCATCGGATCAAGATGATCTTTAGATCGATCTTGCACCTCTCCGAAAGAGGAATCCAATAAAAATATTGGCATCTTCATCTGAGTATCACAACATGGAGTTTGGATCTAGTTGTCCAAAATTAACAGTAATTGCTGGTGGAAACTATGAGAGTGGAATGGTAGCTTTGGCGGGGAAATGGTGATAGAGCTACGGACGGCTCAAACGAATGGTGACAATGGCAGAATTGTGCGACACTTGGACCAAATGAAGGAGCGATCATGGTCGGTTAATGGTTGTTTAGCGATAGAGTTTTTGGAGGAGCAAAGGTCGATGGTGGTGGCAGCGACACTGTGCAGGAGAGGTGACTTCACGTTTTTTTTTTTGTTTTTTGGATAAGGCGGCTACGAATATTTGTGATACGACGTCAATTGCTGGGGCGGATGGGGATCGAAGGAATGAGAGCGGAGGCGGCAGAGAGGAAGCTGAGCGGATGGCGGAGGTTTTTGGTGGCTATGGTATGCAACGACAGCGAAGTGGTATGGTGGCGGGGTGGCCGGACGATGGGATTGGCGGCAGCGTATGCGGACAGACAAGCGGCAAGGCAGTGTAGCAAGGCCGGCGGTTTGGAGCAGCAGCTGTGGTGGGGTCAAGAAATGCGAGGGAAGATGGCAGCAAGAGTGGACGCATTTTTATGGTAGGTGCAAGCGAAAGGCAGACAGGCAGAAAGAGTGTTTGCAATGGGGACGACAATAGGGAAGAAGGCGAGGGAAGAGCATGTAGATGTAGAAGTGGGGAGTTGTGTGATCTCGAAAGAGCATGCGACAGTTGTGGCCTTCGACGTGTAGAAACGGGCTGCGCTTGGGCTAGGACCCACGTAAATTATTTCTTCTTTTTTTTTAATTTTGATTTTTAATTTTTGTAATTTTTTTTTCCAATTTGTTTTTAATAAATATTTTTTTTTTACTGTACTCTTTGCTTCTTTTTTTCCTTATATTCTCTATATATATTCTTTTCTTTCTTTTTCTTCAATTTTTTTTTTATATAAAT
Organism: Pinus albicaulis; assembly: GCA_034641835.2. Taxonomy (NCBI): domain Eukaryota; kingdom Viridiplantae; phylum Streptophyta; class Pinopsida; order Pinales; family Pinaceae; genus Pinus; species Pinus albicaulis. The sequence goes on from CM076580.1 coordinate 1,774,867,297, forward strand.
TCTTCTTTTTCTTTTCTTTTTTTAATATTTCTTTTCAAAAATTCTCCTTCTTCTTCTTCCTTTTTTTTTATTTTATTTTTTTCAAATTTTTATTATGGCCAAAGGCCTATTGGCAAGCTAGAGAAACTCCAATTCTATAGCAAAACGCTTCAACAACAACATTGACGATTTTTATGGTCAAAGACCTAGATCGGAGAGCGTGACTCTATGCCGCGGTTAAGCGACCGAAGGCTCGAATTGCTCTAATACCAAATGAAGTGAACAAAGTTCCTTCTCAAGTTAAATGTTCCAGAAGACTTGAAATATCAGAATATCCATTGAGGATACAAATATTATATTAAATAGTATGATGAATGAATTGATTGATTGATGATTGAGAATTACAAATGAAGCCTGCTTATATACCTAGGCAGGTGCCTCTTCACGAAAGGTCATGTCTCATCAGACATGCCCTTTCAACCTAATTACTAATTAACTAATTAATCATTATTTATATTATTTTATTCATTACAGAGTCCTCATCCTGACATACAAAAGGAATGTCCTCCTGCTCTACCTTTGCCACCTCATCTACATCTCTCAAACATGATTGATTTGGCTCTCAATGTTCTTTGTAGATGAAGCAAAGTCACTTCCTCCTCAACTCATTTTTGTTGCCCGATCCACCAAACTGGAGTAGCTCCTCCCTGGTCAACTATCTCCAAAATAACCCAATGTTCTGCTCAACCAGCCTTTGGGCTAGCTCATAAGCAATAGGGGGGACCAACTACTCTTTCCTCCAAAATGGCCAAAAGTCTAGCCTGCAACTCACTGCAAATGGCATCACGATCTCCCATGACTAAAGACAAAATGGACAACATGTTTTTTCTAACTGTATCAGGGTATGTTAAAGAAACATTGGAACATCTGACGAACCAAGTCATCACACCCCAAATCAAGCATGATGTCATATGTTTTGAACATGGCCATACCTCCTAAAATCTCAAGCTTCTTCCCAAAGTTAGAGCCTACACTATAAGTCCTGGAAAGTCTCTACTATCAGTCTAAAAAATCTCCTCATAACATCATCATTGTAAGGAGCTATAGGGGCGGTCAACCACATGATGTTATTGATGCATGATGCAACTGGAAGTTTGAACCCTTCACAAGGTTCTTCCAAGAACTTGGGTTGTATAAGAGAAAGCATAGTTGGTTTTAGTGCCCACATTAATTTTCTCCCTTCTAGCTGCCTCACTTCGAAAAGGAGTGTGAAATTTTCAAGCTGAAATACTACTATAGTGATTGATTTATTTCGCCTACTTATTTATGATAAGTTATTTACAGATACTTTCAGTAAATTCTGAAATAAACACAACTGCAATATTCACTTAATCATAAGCAGAAAATCAAATAGAACGCATATAACGCAATAGAAACAATCACATGAACACAGTTATTTTTGGACAATTGTCCCCGGAAAAACCCAATGTGGGAAAACCAGTGCAGCAAATGAGGGCTTTTAGTATTCTTCAGCTATGGAAATCATTTACAGAGATTTGATGAGCAGATGACTAGAATACACCTGAGATAATTTTTTCGAACCCTTCGAAAGAATTTCTAACACACTAGAGGCACCCTTCCTCCCTCTGCGTCAAACTGCGCCACTTTGTGTGGCCTTCTGCGCAGTCACTGCGCTGGACTGCGTCACTCTGTGTGGAGGACCAATGCTGCTGCTCAGCGTTGTCCCCTCTACGTCCTTCTTCTTCCTTCTTCTTCCTCTGCTGACTTCCCCTTCCTCCTTCTGTCTCTGCAACTTCGACTCTACAACCTCTCCCTCTGAAATCGAATTCTATTCCTTCAGAATCGATTTCCTTCGGGTACTGAGTGTTTGCCCGACTTGCTTTCCAAATGATCCTTAAGCCTTCTCTTATAGTCTTCTTGTTGATGAATCAATGGCCCAGATTAGATCTCTAATCAATGGTTGAGATTAATAGATGACTTGATCTTCGTTTTCTAGAAGATTCACACTCTGCTTTGTTAATGTGAAATTTTCACTCTGAAAATTGTTACTGTAATAATTGATTTATTTCACCTACTTATTAAGATAAGTTATTTACAGATGCTTCAGTAAATTTTGAAATAAACACAGCTGCAGTATTCACTCTAATAAAAAAAAAGAAGAACGCATATAGCACAATAGAAAAAACCACATGAACACAGTTATTTTTGGACAATTGTCCCCAGAAAAACCCAATGTGGGAAAACCGGTCCAGAAGATGAGGGTTTGTATTAAACTTCAGCAGTGAAAAGATCATTTACAGAATTCATGACAAGCAGAATCAATAGAATACACCTGATATGAATTTTCCGGACAATCTAGAAGAATTCCCGATACATGGGATGTCCTCCTGCATCCTCTGCGTAGCCTCTCTGCGCAATCACTGCCTGAACTGCATAAGTCTACGTGGAGGGCTAGTGTTGTTGCTCAACACTGCCTTCACTTCATCTTTTGCCTTCCTTCTTCCTCGTCTCTGCTGACTTCTCCCTCCTCCTTTTGTCTTTGCAAACCTGCCTCTACGGACTTACCCTCTGAAATCAAATTCTCTTACTTCAGAATTGATTTCCTTTGGGTACTGAGAATGTGCCCGACTTGCTTTCCAAATGACCCTCAAGCCTTCTATTATAGTCTCCTCGCAGATGAATCAACGGCCTAGATTATGTCCTCAATCAATGTCTCAGATTAAAAGATGACTTGATCTTTGTTTTCTAGAAGATTCACATTCGGCCTTATTAATACCCTTTAATTATTTAATTTCCCTAAGTTTAGACATAGGGATCACTTTAAAATAATTAATTTTATTAAACAAGCAAGATCCGAGTGGAATTTCCACATACGATTTCTGGGTTCTCTGGAATACTGATGTCCAAGCCTCTCCTCAAAATTTGAGACCTGGAACACTTCCCGATGCTATAAAATCAATACTCCATCTTAGCGAGGAAAGTGTTCAAGAAAACTACTAACTGTACTACTCTGATTCTAGAGCATATGATGCGCTATTGATGTCCTGGTTGTTGCCCCTCATCTTTGCGCTGCAGCCCTCTGTACTACTGCCTGTGACACTATCTCTGCCACTGCCTCATTTGTACTGCAGCTCCCTCGGACTCTGAAGTCCACCCATTCCTCTATTGGAAAGGGTTCTTGACCATCCCCATCTTTTCTCGGAAGTAAGTAAACTTAATCTTACTCAGAGCCTTAGTGAGGATATCTGCCACCTGTTCTCCTGTAGGTGTGTACCTCAATTGTACAACTCCTCATTGGACACAGTCTCTGATGAAGTGGCACCTAATGTCAATGTGCTTCGACTGATCATGAAACACGGGATTCTCAGAGAGCTTGATGCAACTCTGATTATCACACATAATTCCGGTCGGTTCCATCCTCTTCTTGTATAAGTTCAAGAGCAGTTTACGAATCCATATCGCCTCGCACGAAGCTGTGCTTGCTTCCATATATTCTTCTTCGGTTGAGCTCAGTGCGACAAACATCTGTTTCCTACTGCACCAGGAAGTCATTCCTGATCTGAGACTGAAACAGTACCCACTAGTACTTTTTCGATCCATTGTGCTTCCAGCCTAATCTGCGTCAGTGAACCCACTCAACTGGATTTCATTGCCTTTAGTGTACTTCAACCCATACTCGATTGTCCCCTTCAAATATCTGAGAACATGTTTGGCTGCTACCCAGTGAGCCCTCCTTCGTTCCACCATGAACTTACTGAGGGTATTCACTGCATAACAGATGTATGGTTGAGTGTTGACCAAGTACATCAATGATCCAATGAGTTGCCTATACAGGGTAGGGTCAACCTCATCATCCTCGGACGTGTCTATCTTCTTCCAGTTTGTAATCATTGGCATAGCCATGGGTCTATAGTCCTCCATCTGAAACCTCTTCACGATCTTTATAGTGTATCTTCCTTGCCCAAGGAAAATTTCTCCCTTTTGCTGCCAGACCTCCAAACCAAGAAAATAGTGCATCTGCCCCAGATCCTTCATGTCAAATTCGATAGTCAGATTCTCCTTGTAGTCTTTGATGAGCTTAGATGATCCAGTCAGGAACAGATAATCTATATATAATACCAAGATTAGTGGCTCATTCCCTACTCTCAGATAGTAGAGGTTGGGATCTACGTCACTCTTGACAAATCCCATCTTTTGCAAGTAGCTATCAATTAACCCATACCATGTTCTGGGGGCTTGTTTTAGTCCGTACAAGGCTTTCTTAAACCTGCATACATGAGTCTTCTGCTCGTGTCTCAAAGCCCTCTGGTTGTTCTATGTACACTTCCTCTTCTATCACCCCATTCAAGAACGATGTCTTAACATCCATCTGGTGAACCTCCCATCCCATCTACGCCGCAAGAGAGATGACAGACCTAATAGAAGTGTACCGTGATACAGGGGCAAAGGCTTCTTCATAGTCGATCCCTTCTTTCTGTGCATACCCCTTAGCCATAAACCTGGCTTTGAACTTCTCTATTCTACCATCTGCAGCATACTTGATCTTGTAGATCCACCTTGATCCTACAACTGATCTATTTTGTGGTCTACGGACTACTTCCCACACATAATTCGTCATGATGGAGCTATACTCCTCCACCATGGAATCTACCCACACCTGATGCTGTGCTACCTCGCGAAAGCTAGAGGGTCCTCCGACCTGTGCTACCAGTGCCTGGTACCTATCAGGTTTCCTACGTACCCTCTTCCCATCTCTAGGGGCTCCAACAAATTCCTCTGCATCCCTTAGAATCTGTTGGAGCTCTCTGCTCGGTCTTCCACTGGTGGTGAGTGGAGTTTCCTACTCTCTTGCTTTCTCTTCATCGGAAGAACTTTCCTCAGAATCCTTGTGCCGTGGAGAGGCACTCGCGCCATCCTCTGTGGACCGTTGAGGCTGTACTAGTGGATCCTCCTCAATCTGCGTATCCGTAGCCATTTCTTGGGATCTTCTGAGGGCTCTCTCCTCCATGAACTTCACGTCCCATCTAACTACGATCTTCCTGTTTTCTGGAATATAGATGCAATATGCCTTTGCATTTTCACTATATCCCACAAGATAGCCCTTCTCCACAGTCTGATCCAATTTCATTCTTTTCTCATCGAGTACGTGGAAATACGCTATACTACCAAATATCCTGATATGGCTCACCTCGGGGTTGCTGCCAGTGAGCACACTCTCAGGGGTCACTTTCCCCAATGCTCTATGAGGCACCCTATTCTGCACATACACTGCTGTAATGCAGGCTTCTGCTCACATAAATTTGGGCATGTCTTGGTCATATAACATTTCCCTTGCAGCTTCTACAATGGTCCCGTTCTTCCTTTCTGCTACTCCATTCTGCTCTGGATTGTATGGATCTGTCCATTCCCTCTTGATGCCTTCCTTTGCGTAGAAACTAGTGAACTCTTTGTCAATATACACTCCACCATTATCTGAACGCAGCTTCTTGATCTTCTTTCCGGTTAAATTTTCTACCAAAGCCTTGAATTCTTTGAAACGCTCAAAAACTTCATCTTTGGTTTTAAGAAAGTAGATCCATGTTTTCGTGATATGGTCATCAATAAAGGTAGCAAAGTATTTTTCACCACTGAGAGCAGTCGTGGACATTGGACCGCAGATGTCTGGGTGTATTAACTCCAATACACTCTTGGCCCTACTGTTGCTTCTTGGAAATGCTGCCTTGGCATACTTCTCTAGTATGCACCCCCTGCCGACCTCATCTTTTCTTGTGCTGAGTTCTAGAGCTCCCATGACAGACTTCTTGATAATATTCAAGGCTCCATGATGTAAATGCCCCATCCTTCTGTACCATAATTCATTCAGATCCATTTCATCCGTACTATTGATTAGTGCCATTGGGGATTCAAGCTGGAGCTTATATAATTTATGGCTCCTTACTCCAATTTGTGCCTACTTTTTCCAGCTAGGGTGTTTGACATAAACTTTATTTCCAATAAAGTATACGTCATAACCCTTGTTCTGGAGCTGAGACACCGAGAGTAAGTTCATCTCCAAACCCGGTACATGCAGAACGTTTGTAGCCCGAAGCTTATTTCCAGCTTTTGTCTAAAATATTATGGTACCTCTTCCAACGGGGGTACACTTGACCTTGTTTCCCATTGCGATCTGGAAATTCATCTACTCTTCTCGGTAGCTCGAAAAACATTCTTGAACTCCCGTCATATGAGCAGATGCTCCATTGTCAATATACCAAATTTCTGGAGCGGTCGTGCTTGACACACATGTGAAATTCTCTTCTAGTCTGGATGCTAGAACAACTATGTCATGTTCCCTTTGTTTCTCCATGTACTCTGGAGGACTGTGTGAGCCCTTCCGAGCTGTGTCAATGTCAGATCTTCGTTTCATTGCAGAACCTCCCTTTCTGTCTTTTTCCTTTATCACTGATACCATGTGAAATTCACTCTTAAAATTGTTACTGCAGTAATTGATTTATTTCACCTACTTATTAAGATAAGTTATTTACAAATGCTTCAGTAAATTTTGAAATAAACAGAACCACAGTATTCACTCTGATAAAAAAACAGAAGAACACATATAGCACAATAGAAACAACCACATGAACACAGTTATTTTTGGACAATTGTCCTCGGAAAAACCCAATGTGGGAAAACCGGTGCAGCAGATGAGGGTTTGTATTAATCTTCAGCAGTGAAAATAACATTTACAGAATTCATGACGAGCAGAATCAATAACATACACCTGATATGAATATTCCGGACAATCCGGAAGAATTCCCGACACACAGGATGTCCTCCTGCACCCTATGCATCAATCTGCGTAGCCCCTCTGCACAGTCACTACCTAGACTGCATAAGTCTGCATGGAGGGCTGGTGTTGTTGCTCAGCGTTGCCTTCCCTTCGTCTTCAATCTAAAATCGAATTCTCTTACTTCAGAATTGATTTCCATCAGGTACTGAGAATGTGCCCGGCTTGCTTTCCAAATGACCCTCAAGCCTTCTCTTATCAACGACCCAGATTATGTCCTAAATCAATGGCTCAGATTAAAAGATGACTTGATCTTTGTTTTCTAGAAGATTCACACTGCCTTATTAATACCCTTTAACTATTTAATTTCCCTAAATTTAGACTTAGGGATCACTTTAAAATAATTAATTATTTTAATAAAGTAAGATCCGAGTGGAATTTCCACAAATGATTTATGGGTTCTCTAGAATACTGTTGTCCAAGCCTCTCCTCAAAATTTGAGACCTGGAACACTTCCCGATGCTATAAAATCAACAATCAATACCCTTTAATTATTTAATTTCCCTAAGCTTAGACTTAGGGATCACTTTAAAATAATTAATTATTTTAATAAAGCATGATCTGAGTGGAATTTCCACAAACAGTTTCTAGGTTCTCTAGAATATTGATGTCCAAGCCTCCTCCCAAAATATGAGACTTGGAACACGTTCCAATGCTACAAAATCAACACTCCCTCTTAGCGAGGAAAGTGTTTAAGCAAAATACCAACTGCATCTGCTCTGACCTGAAGCATCTACTGCGATGTTGATGTCTTGGATGTTGCCCCTCATCTCTGTGTTGCTTCCCTCTGTACTATTGCCTGTGACACTATCTCTGCCACTGCCTCATCCGTACTGCAGCGGCCTCTGAATCTCAAGTCCACCCATTCTTCTACTGGAATGGGTTCTTGACCATCCCCATCTTTTCCCTGAAGTAAGTAAACTTAATTTTACGCAGAGCTTTTGTGAGGATATCTACCACCTGTTCTCCTGTAGGAATGTACTTCAACTGTACAACTCCCCATTGGACATAGTCTCTGATGAAGTGGCACCTAATGTCAATGTGCTTCGACCTGTCATGAAACAAAGGATTCTCAGAGAGCTTGATGCAACTCTGATTATCACACAAAATTTTGGTCGGTTCCATCCCCTTCTTGAGGAAGTTCATGAGCAGCTTACGAAGCCATATGGCCTCACACGACGCTGTGATAGCGGCCATAAATTCAGCCTTGTTTGAGCTCAGTGCCACAAATTTTTGTTTCCTACTGCACCAGGAAGTCATTCCTGATCCGAGACTGAAACAGTACCCACTAGTACTTTTCTGATCCACTAGGCTTCCAACCCAGTCTACGTCAGTGAGCCCACTCAACTGGATTTCATTGCCCTTGGTGTACTTCAACCCAAACTCAATTGTTCCCTTCAAGTATCTGAGAACATGTTTGGCTGCTGCCAAGTGAGCCCTCCTTGGTTCTATAATGAACTGACTGAGGGGACATCTACCCCAGATCCTTCATGTCAAATTCGGTAGCCAGATTTTCCTTGCAGTCTTTGATGAGCTTAGATGATCCAGTCAAGAACAGATCATCTACATATAATACCAGAATTAGCGGCTCATCCCCTACGCTTAGATAGTAGAGGTTGGGATCTGTGTCACTCATGACAAATCCCATCTTCTGCAAGTAGCTATAAATTCGCCCATACAATGCTTTAGGGGCTTGCTTAAGTGTTGAAATTTGGTTACCTGAGGACAGGTGGTTCCCTAAGGCTTTGATCTTTGGCTTAGGGAAAAGTGTCCAAAAGAATTTAATTTTTCTCCTAAAATGACTTTATAAAGTTATAAAGTCAAATCTAATTTAAAAGTGACTTTAAGTGATAAAGTTACTAAAGTCTAATTTTAAAGTGACTTTAATAAAGTCAATGTAAAATTAGAAAGAAAAAATGACTTTGGAAATAAATGACTAAGTGGGTCTTTATTAAAGTGGGGTGAATTAAAAAATAGAAAGTGAGATTTAAATGAGCATTTAATCTCAACCCTAGATCTCAATCTATCTCAGCCATTGGATTTAGGGATTCCCCAAAAGTCACTTAGGGTTAGGTCAAAGGAGGGGAAAGAGGAGGAAAGAGTCCTGTTCATTCTTTCATGAAGCGGTTGAACCATATGATTAAAAGTCGTGGAGACTTTTACGAAGAGAAATTGAAAGGTGAAGGAAATAAACTCGGCCAAATCCGTACCGCGACAAGGCTCGGTTTTCAAGCGGCAAAAGTTGCACAGGAATATCAGAGAGCGACAACGGCTATCGTGACACAAAAACAGGAACGAGTCCATACAGCTGTTTTGTGGCACGTTTTTCGAGGAGAAAGGCAGCACGATTTTTGAGGAAAAGTACAACAACAAAGGGCTCGATTTCCAAGGTTGCTGGGCATGTTTTTCGAGGCAGCCAACACAATTTTCGAGAAAGGAAGTTTGCTGTAATAAATTTCTGTTTTGAGTATTTTGCTGTTCTGGCACGTTTTCCAAGGCGGTGGCAAGCACGGAAAACAAGATAAGTCTGTATTTAATTTGCTGGGAATTTTCCTGTATATTTCACCTCTCTATAAAAGGCATTTTCAGAAATAAGGAGGAGCTTTCAAACTGGTTTTCCCCAAGAGTTGTAGGGGGGTTTTCCAGGGTCATGTTGACCAAAAATATCAGTGTTTAAATGTGTTGAATGACAGTTTTAAGCTTGCTGATTTTTATTTCTGCATTTTCCAGCATTCTGTAAATTTTCCAGAATTTGTCTTTTCAGCAAAAATTTATTTCCCAGTTTGTTGAATGTAAATATATGGGAAAGGGCATTTAACTATTTGGAGAAATAAGGTGAAACTGAAAACCGGGGTGGGAAACAGGAAATTTCTACATGGTATCAGAGCTTGAGTGCTAAAAGTGCAGTTTGGGACAGCAAGAAGAAAAATACGGTTTGCTGATTTTTCACTCAGAAAATTCCAGCAAGCTGATTTTTCACAAACAGAATTTTTATCTTTACTACAACAGTGCTATTTTTCAGTTTTAGGACAGCAGGATGTCATTGGGATTGAGGGTGGAGGATAGGTTGGATGGGCATACCAATTACAGCGTTTGGAAGGAGAGAATGCAGAGTATCTTTGAGGAGGCAGAAGTCTGGGATATCATAGTTCATACCCAACAATAGCCTGTTAATGTCCCTACTGATGCCGTTCAGTTGGTAGTATATAATAAAAAGAACAACAAGGATAAGAGACTGATTCTAGATGGAATCAAAGACCATTGCATTCCTCATGTGAGAGGAAAGAGAAATGCTCATGAGATGTGGACAGCATTGACCAATCTCTACCAAAGTACCAATGAGAACCGGAAAATGGTCTTGAAGGAGACGCTGAAAACCATTAAGATGGGTAAGACTGATAGTGCAGCTGGATATCTCACAAAGATTACTAATGTGAGAGATGAGTTGGCAGCGATTGGAGAGGTCACTCCACCCACTGAGTTGGTGCGGATTGCAGTGAATGGCCTCCCCAGCTCATGGATGAACTTTGCTGATGGAGTTTGTGCACGTGAGACCCTTCCCACATGGGAGAGGTTTCGGGATGATTGCATTCAGACCAATGTTGCAGGAAACGCCCCCCCCCCCCCGATATAACAGAAAGAACAACAAGGGTAAGAGACTGATTCTAGACGGAATCAAGGACCATTGCATTCCTCATGTGAGAGGAAAGAGAAATGCCCATGAGATGTGGTCAGCATTGACCAACCTCTACCAGAGTACCAATGAGAACCAGAAAATGGTCCTGAAGGAGAAGCTGAAGAACATTAAGATGGCTAAGACTGATAGTGCAGCTGGATATCTCACAAAGATTACTAATGTGAGAGATGAGTTGGCAGCGATTGGAGAGGCCATTCCTCCCACTGAGTTGGTGCGGATTGCAGTGAATGGCCTCCCCAGTTCATGGATGAACTTTGCCGATGGGGTTTGTGCACGTGAGACCCTTCCCACATGGGAGAGGTTTTGGGATGATTGCATTCAGACAGAGATCAGGAAAGGTCAGCTTGGGGCAGCCAAGCTAGTTGAGCAGGATGAGGATGTAGCACTGTTGGCAGGAGGCAAGAAAGGCAAAGGGAAGAAGCAAGCTTCCAAAAGAAATGGTGGGGGCAAAGGTAAAGGTAAAGGTAAATAGGGTAACACACAGAAGGACTATTCCAAGGTGAAGTGTTGGAATTGTCAGAAGATGGGACACTATGCAGTTGTGTGTCCGGAGAAGAAGAAGAAGAAGGGGAAGAACCAAAGCATGGCAGCATCAGCAGAGGTTGAGGACTTTGCAGATCGCTTTGACCGGGAGTTTGGGTTCATTGCGTGTGAGTCCTCTAGTGCAGGATTACCTGCCACAGAGGTTCAGAGGGAGCATGCATTTCCCTCGACTAGCGGAGCATCTTCGGGTATCTGGTATGTGGACAGTGGGGCTTCACGTCATATGACAGGGGTCCGTGAGTACTTCTCAGAGCTTTCAGAGAGTGGCACTGATATAGAGGTAGTACTCGGTGATGACAGAGTTGTTAGAGCAGTCGGTGTGGGAACACTGACATTTCAGAGGGAGTCTAAACCTCCCTTGAAGGTGTCAGATGTTCTTTATGTGCCAAGGATGAGGAAGAACCTCATATCCGTCTCAGCTTTGGAGGATAGAGGATATGAGGTACTGTTCAGGGGAGGACAGGTGTTGATGTATCCCAGGGGCACTCCAGCTGATTCAGCTAGAGTGATAGGTGTATGCCATGCAAAGGTGTACAAGTTTGCATTTCAATCCCTTTTGGCATTGAGCAGCAGTACCGACAGCAGAGCTAGCAGTTCTGAGCAGTGTGAGATTTGGCACCGCAGGATGGGGCACATGTATCATGGAGCCTTGAGGACTTTGCGGGAGATCACTACAGGTGTGCCAGATTTCAGTACCGATCACTTTGATACTTGCAGAGGATGTGCGATGGGCAAGTTTGCCAAATCCCCTTTTCCCAGCAGTGACAGCAGAGCGACTGGGATACTTGATTTGATTCATTCCGATGTGAGCGGTCGGATGTCTCATGTTTCCTTGAGTGGATATGAATACTATGTTTTATTCATTGATGATCACTCCAGGAGGACCTGGATTTATTTCTTGAAGACCAAGAGTGAGGTCTTCAAGCAGTTTAAGGAGTTCAGAGCTCTTGTGGAGACACAGACAGGTCGGAAGATCAAGTCCTTGAGGTCGGACAATGGAGGAGAGTACACCCTTGGAGAGTTTGTTGACTATTGTGTGGAGGCAGGCATTAGGAGGGAGTTCACTATTCCTTACAACCCCCAGCAGAACGGGGTTGCGGAGAGGAAGAACAGATCCATCGGAGGGGCTGCCAAAGCCATGTTACATGATCAGGGGTTGCCATTGTTTTTGTGGGCAGAGGCCTGCAACACAACTGTTTATTTGCAGAACAAGAGTCCGCATCGTGCCTTGGGGCACATGACTCCGGAGGAGGCTTTTTCTGGGAAGAAGCCTGATATTGGTCATCTTCGTATCTTTGGGTGTATTACATACTCCTACATACCTAAGGAGAAGAGGACCAAACTAGAGCCCCACCACAGAAGGGTATCTTGTGTTATAGTGAGACCTCGAAAGCCTTTTCGGATTTATATTCCCGCACAAAGGAGAGTTGTTACCGGGAAGGATGTGAAAATCAGATAGACAAGGCTTTCAAGAGGTCACGAGAGTTAGAGTATTTGGATCAGCCAAAACCCCTCAAGAGCAACGGTTACTGTGATCCAATGGGCATGGACTGAGGATCCGGAGGGCATCAATTACGATGTCGTCCGTCGTTGAGCAATGGCCTACTGAGTCGAGGGGTGGTGTCGCGCTCACTAGGTCCACCGATGGATGTCACACTCGTACTCTAGTGTCTACGGTGTTCAAACGTGTGAGGACAATGAAGCGTACGCCGGAGTTCGGCTCCCGATGATGAGGAGGAGGAGCCACCTCCGTTGGAGAAGTGTGCTCGTGGAAGAGGAAGCCCAAGTGGCTTTAGGATACCTTGAGAGAGGCCACATTTGTCAGCCGGGGCCTTAGAGGCTACTCGTAGAGGCATCAACGATAGGTTCGCAGCTATATGGTAAATACTGCCAACATCGTTGACTTTGAGCCTTCTAGCTATGAGGAGGGCAGGCTGCACACAGTGTCCGGAGAGGCCATGAGGAGTATTTCTTCATCATGAAGAATGATGTCAGAGGTGGTGCGAAGGCTCCGAGGGCAAATCCGTGGTTACGCCCGCATGGCTTGCCAAGGTAAAGCATGTCAGCAGTATGGCGCATTGAGAAATTCAAAGCAAGGTTTAGGACAGAGGCCTTCCAGTAGAGGGGAGTTGACTATGAGGAGACCCTTGCTCCCCGTGGCTCGATATACTTCGATTCACTCCATCATATCGATAGTAGCAAAGATGGGTTGGAAGATCCACCGTATGGATGTAAAGACCGCATTTCTCAATGGCTTGCCACAGAGGAGGTGTACATTGAGTAGCGCGCTTGAGGTGCATGGGAAGGAATCCCATGTGTGCATCGAAGAAAGCCCTTTATGGCTCGAAGCAAGCTCCCGCAGCTCGGTACCTGTGATAGACATACTGGTGGAGATGTGTTTCAGCACAAAGAGTACGCATCCGAACCTTTACTTATTGTGATAAAGAGGAGTCATTTGGTGTTGTATGTGGAAGACTTGGTCATTACGGTGGCAAGAGAGACCATAGAGCATCGCAAGAGAGATCTTGCGTCAAAGTTTGAGATGAAGGACATTGGCTTGATGCATTACTTTTTGGGTTTCGAGGTGTGGCAGAGGAGGGGGCATTTTCCGGGCAAAATGAAGTATATTGTGGACATCCTCAAGTGTATTCCATGGAGGATTGTAGACCCATGTCGACATCGATGATCATCAATGTGAAGAAGCTTCACGCTTCGTATTCCGATTGTGATCCATCGTATAGACACTAATTGCTCCTTGATGCATTTGGTCAACACTAGACCGTATATATGGGTTGTACCAACACGAGGAGCCGCTTCATGCGAGTCTGCAGGGTGCACCGGGTTGCCGCAAACACATTTCGCAAGACGGCAAAGATGCGTGGAGTATGGTCCGGATTATGTGCAGGGATGGAGTGAGATTGCAGGTTACACTAACATCGACGATGTTGTGCTTCGATAGGAAGAGTTAACCTCTGTGGTCTTGTTTTGGGTTGGGTTCGATGCTGGTGTCGTGGTTCAACCACAGTAACAGCAGTCAGAGTTCACAGGCGCAGAGTATGGCAACTGTACCAGCGTGTTGTGAGGCCATCCTGGCTTCGCAAGATGTTGTTTGGCTTATTTGTCACTAGACCTTCAAGATTACCTAGTAATCGTAGCCGCATTAAACTCACGAGAATCCGCATTTCATGAAGGGGCCGCGACATCGACACGTATATCACTTCATCAGAGACTATGTTCAAGGAGCTCTTGAAGCTTGAGCAGGTTCTACCGATGAGCACAGGTTATAGAGTATTCTTACCAAAGCTCAATACTGAGTGCTATGTCTACTTCAAACAAGATGGATGTGGTGAGGAACACCTTCCTTAGTAAGAGGGAGTGTTGAAACTTGTCACTCTGAGGACAGTGGTTCCCTAAGGCTTTGATCTTTGGCTTAGGGAAAAGTGTCCAAAAGAATTTAATTTTTTTCCAAAGTGACTTTTATAAAGTTATAAAGTCAAATCTAATTTAAAAAGTGACTTTAAGTGATAAAGTTACTAAACTCTAATTTTAAAGTGACTTTAATAAAGTCAATGTGAAATTAAAAAGGAAAAAGACTTTGGAAATAAATGCATTAAGTGACTTATTAAAGTGGGGTGAATTAAATAGAAAGTGAGATTTAAATGAGCATTTAATCTCACTTCTAGATCTAAAGCTATCTCAAATGGCTGATTTTAGGAATTCCCAAAAGTCACTTAGGGTTAGGGTTAAAGGAGGAAAATGAGGGAAAAGGTCATTCATTCTTTCATGAGCAGATTGAGAGAGAGGAGAAGAGAAAGCTAAGGAGATTTTCCGAGCAAAGGAGAAGAAAGAGGACACAAAGAAGGAGGAGATTCAATAAAGGTATAGCAAAGATTTATTGGCACAATACCAAGGTAGAAAATCCATATAGTGGCACTATTTCCAAGAAAGGGAGGCACGAAATCAGGAGGGAAGAGGGCAAAGCAGCATTATTTGGGTACCAACCAGAGTGGCCAGAGATTTTTCGCACAAAAATCGAGAAAAAGGACAATGTGCCTTCAATGTCAACATTTCAAGGTTGTTTTTGGGCATAAATTTTGAGGAGGGCTACTATACAAATCCGTATAGCACCGTACAAGCCTTGTTCCGGCATGCTTCCCGAGGTGGCCGTACAACATTTATTGTTGTCATTAATACCGTAAAATTTTTCCTGCCAAGTTAGTTGATTTGGGTACAATTTCCAAGGTGGTGTGCAAGCATGGAACCGAGATAAGTCCTGGAATTGAAGTTGTTGAATTTTTTTAATCAGAATGTCAAACACCGTAAAAGCAATATTCAGAAATATGGTGTTTTTTAGAACTGGTTTTCCCAAGAGTTGTAGGCTTTTTCCAGTATTGTTGACCAAAACAATCAATGGTTGTACCTGTGTATCGATTATTTTTCTCAGTTTTTATTTCGCATTTCAAAGATTGAAATTTCAAGAATTAGTGTTTAAAAATATTGCATTTTTCCAACTTGTTGAATGTATATTTATGAATCACATTGACCCTTGAGGTAAAGTCATATGATAAACCTAAAACCGGTTGGGTTATCAAATTTCTACATGCTAGGGTGGTTATAAATGATCGAAGATGTACTGGATGCCAATGGTATTGTAGCATTATGCGATAACAGAAGATCTAATTGACTGAATAGGAAGTGTTGGTGGCTACAGTCCGTAGTTGTTTTGTTGATTGTTATTTTAATGTTACCAAGGGGTATCTTTGATTGACATGATCACAGATCAGTGAATGTGGAATTTTCTGGCTAGTCAATGCGGAGGAAGCATACGAATTTTGGATGATTTTTCGTTCGGTTACTTCTCAAGCACCTCAATCATTGGCTGAGACGAGCTTTCTTAGCGGTGTATCTGAACTTTGGGATCGTTTTGCCGCCACGTGACCAGTAAAGTCAATCTGCTGCGTCAGGCAAATGGTAATCGGTTAGGAGGGTGCTTTTTGGTGGGGGCCATAGAGGGAGACAATTCATCGCTTAAATACGCATGGCATGCAACGTCAACTGCATCTTTTGATTAACAGAGCCAAGATATTATTTTTGATCACAGGCTATTGAGAGCCAAACAAAACGATGAGTCACGTTGAATCAATCGTTTGAGAACGCGACGAGACTTCCGAGACTCAGAATCACTTTGAGGATCAATTCACTCTCGAAATAAAGTGAATTTGCACCAAGAAATAAACTTAAGATCGAGTTGCCAACTCGAGGGTCCTCTCTCTACGAAACACTATCGTCACACCAATTCTTCATCATTTCCAAGCAATCGAAGATCTAGAGCCGCAATTGTTCTCGCTAAATTGTTGCAAGATGTGGAACCATTATTATCGTAGGGATGTCATCTCCACAAGATCATGTCCGCGGGAAAGCAAACTACCAAATGGGCGCATTAATACCATCGTGGTTGGATTAAACTGCGTGATGTATACGTCATTACATATTGCATCGCATGGCCATGGACTCGATGGAGTGTGCAACATTGTGTTGGAAGAGCCGGTGAGGAATATTCGTCTTGAAGATTGCTAACAATTGCTTCAGGACGTGACCCTTAACTAGCTTGGTGAAATAGTTGTTGCCTTTCGAGTGTGTAGAAACGCTGGATACAAATTTAGTTAAGGGATGAATGCTAGAATTTTGAAGTCTCAAGATATTAAATCGGGTACAAATCAGGCCTAAATTAAGAGGCTATTATATGCACACATGCACAATCCAAATTTGAAGAATCTTAGCAAGAGAATTGAAATCGATGGTAGCTCTATTCTCAAACCATCATTAATGGAAGGCTACCTTTACCTCTTGTTGTTGTCACAAGGGTTTATTAAACAGATATTAGTGGGGTACATATTTCTATTGGTTAGAGCTTGGTGCACACTAAAAAGTCCAATTGATGTATTGTAGCGTTGCTAAAGCAACAAGGTATTGTTGGATGGCTAAATGTCCTAGATCTCAGTGAGATTAAGCTTGTTGGCTTTGCTAGGGCTTGGAAAGAGGAAGCCCAGAATCGTCATGTTACATTGCTTTGTCGATGCTGTATTGTTGATTAGATGAGTTTGCAGTATTCACTGGAGGAGTAGAATGCTTTTCTTTGACACATAGTTGGTCATATGTATTGAGTCCGATGTATGTTTCAAATAAAGGGATGGTGAGTTGCTTGGTGGGCTTACTATATTATTGTCTGCGGACAAAATTATCGTTGTGGATTTTGTCATAACCATTGTATTGTTGGGTATGCATTAGTCATTACTCATGAAGAGTTATTAGTCCTACCGTATGAGTTAGAGCTTTAAGATGTTATCGCTAAAGTGTTGTAAGTTGGTAGAATGTCGTTGAAAACAACTTGATATACTTATCATCATTAAACGAAACATGGATCAAACCTACCTAAACTCTCTTTATAAACTACAAAGAACAATCAACAAATCATCTTCGAAGGGAATACTTTCTATGCTACATCAAGATCAAGCACAAATAGAGCATGAGTTGGGATACAAAATATTGACACTGGGGACATTTGAGATGCATGGGGTGACCACAAAATCCCTTCTCAAACTAGAAGAACTTGCTTCACTCCTCTCCAAGGTGCATCAATCATATGGGAAGAGCTTTCTGATTTGGGCTCTAAAACCAACCATGGTTGCTCTCATACAACACAATTTTTTGGAGAATCTCATAGGAGTCAAACTTTTCAGCTTGCCTCTTGTCTTAGTAGTATCCGATGTCGACCGCACCTATACCTCCTTACAATGACATTACGAGGAGAGCCTTCAAACCGATAGTGGAATTGCAATGTCGTCCCTTCCTAATTATTTTCCTGTGTTATGGGAACAATTTTGACAATTTTGTTAATTATGGTTCAAGGCGTTGTTGGTGAAGGAAACTTAGGATAAGTGGGTCGAGGTGCATGTTAGTGGAATGTGGGGGCCACTCACCCAAATATAATACACACTATCAAGGGAATTCGACGAAAGTGAGGTCGAAATTAGAATGGGGCCCACATGAGACTCATGACCAAGAAGTATAAATAGACAGCGCATTTGGGGCCTTTTGACAATCTCTTTAAAACTGCTGTCTTAGTTGTTTAGCCGAGGCACATTGTGTTATTTAGCACCAAAGCTCTCAAGAGTGAAGCTCATCCTTTCTTCAAAGGGACCTCGAGTAAGCACTAGGAAGGCATCCTTATCATCTTCGAGACCGAGGAGACACATTTTCTGTGCATCCATGCGTTTCTAGGTTTGCTACCGTGCAAGAGGAGGCCACGTTGTTGTGGAGGAGTAGAGGAGTTGGGTGTTGAGTTTGTGGAGCCACTGTGGGCATCTCCTTGATCAATTTCCATCCGATAGGAGTGAGGCTACAAAACAGGAGACAACATACGTTAACAGATTTTTGGAACTTAGGATCCATATTATTCCATTCATGACTAAGTGCAAATACTAGTGGAGCATTTGGGAAAAGCATTAACCGGATTGAGGACTGGCCGGGAATTTGGTTGGAGATTTATTTTGAGGGGATTGGTGTTTTGGGAGCATGAATTGATAGATTCAAGCATAGTGGAGCTGCATTGCTAGTTTGAAGGGCTGTCGTGAGAGGCCAAATTTGGAAAGTCAAAATCAAGGGAAACCCTTCTCGGTTTTTCTGGTCGTGGCAAGGAGTCCACCCCTAATTTCCTAGAATTTTTGGGTTGTTTTGAGGGTTAAAATCAAGATCTAAATTTGGCTAAAGGGGAGACAAAAACAAAGGGACAACGCATTGAGAGAAGCTTCTACTGCCAGCTTGAGCATTTTGTACCGATCACCTCGAGGTCAGAGTTTGCCTCAGGCAAGCCAGCACTTTCTCAAAATTATATTGTACTTCACCATCTCATTAATAAAAATTGGCTACTTTGGTGTTCTAAAGTTTAATTCTTGCTTATATATGTGTGTTTGCAGTATTTTTTGTGTTGTGATTATTGCATGTCTTTGTTTATCATTGTGAATTTCAAAGTAGGAATATTAGCGTAAAACCTTTCTGGATTTGGATACCAGCAGTGGCCCTACCTTTGGGAAGAGGCTAGAGATTGTGGAAGTCATGGCTCTCGTTAGATCTATAACCTTATCTTTGACCTGAGTGTTACAATTTGGTCCTCATAGATGTTTCAATGCTTCTTCAAACATTAGGAAACATCATTATGATATATTCATAAATACACATGTTGTCCATTTTGTCTCATGTGTATGGGAGCCCATGATGCCATTTGGTACGAAGAATTCACTTAAGTTTGCCGACTATTTGAGGGAGGAACAGCTTGGTTTCACTAAGCGAGAACTAGCCAAAAGGTTAGCTGGAGCGTAACACAGACTATTCAGAGACTCGTTGATCCGAGAGGAGTTGGGTAAAGGATTTATGGTGACCAACCATGTAGCGGTGAATGAGTCGAGGAGGAAGGGTCTTTGTTTCATCTACAGCAGTCCAGACCGACCACTCATGCTTGAGTGATGGAGGAGATGGACAAGGGTAGAGCAGAGGAGATGCCTTTCCGACTTTCAAGGTGAGGATTCGCTTTCATGGATGATTCTATGGGGCCATATGAGGATGCCCCTCTCGGGGGAGCATGCGCAGCAACATGTGGAGCGTTGTGTATGTGAAATTTTACTTAAAAATTGTTACCGGCGTAGTTGACGTTTTCCCGCCTACTTATTATGATAAGTTATTTACAGATGCTTCAATAAATTTTGAAATAAACACACCGTATTCACTCTAATCAAAAGTAGAAGAACAAATGAAACACATATAGCACAATAATAGAAACAACCACATAAATGTTAATTATTTTTTGGATAATTGTCCCCGAAAAACCCAATGTGGGAAAACCTAAGGCAAAGAAATGAGGGTTTGTATTAATCTTCACAGTTGAAAAGATCATTTATCAAGAATTTGGACAACCAGTCCAAACTCCATGTTATGATGCCTGGGGATTACAGGGTTAATATTTTTGTTGGATTCCTCTTTATGAGGTGTAAATCCATATAAAATATGTCTTAATCCGATGAGTAAAACTTATATTTTGAATTTATTATTCTAATAAATTATATGTGCAAGGTCGCCTTTGTAATGTAGGCTCACATGCCCAACAAACATGTCACACACCCTCACGCCGATGGATATAAACACAGAAAGTTGGAGAGAATTTTCATCACAACACAACTCACATCTTCCTCTCTCTCATCCGAAATAGTACGAGCTACCTCGGAGGATCGAATTTAGCCACACGTGGGAAGGAGAAAGAGGACAGACCGCATTTACCGAGTCAAGCACGACTTTCTCGCTAGGTCGGCGAGAAGTTTGACCAAATACACTTTGGTCAACGATGGTCTAAACAAGTCGAAAACTTGTGGAAGGTTCGATTTTTGAAGGCCGTACTACCGGCACAAAATCGAGGTCAAAGGCTTGACCGTTTTGTCGTCGCGTTGAGTCTTAGCTTGCTGCCCCCCGTTGACTTTTCGTATTGGAAGACTTTGTAGAGTTGACTCGGTTGACTCATCTACCGATTGGAGGGCCGCGTATGCGTCGGGTCGGGCCGACCAAAGGAGACTTTGTCAAGTTGAAGCATCCTCGTTGACCGCCGAAACGAACACACACACTCTCGTTTCGATTTGTCTTCCGTATATCTACTTTTATGTTCTATCCGCATTTTGGTTAAACCACGGTATGATTGCTTCAAGGAAAGTGAAATTGCTCCTGTGCCAGAACATCTACAAAACTTACATGGTATCGGAGCCGAGGTGAAAGACAAACTCTATCTATAGCAATCATCATCGGGAGGAAATGTTCCACTAGTCTTGAATTCAAGGAGAATGACAAGCCGACCGGAAGTGATGACTTCCATGCCCGGAAGATGATATTAGATCTCAATTGCATCACATCTCCGGATCATGTGACAAAACGGAAGATTCAAGAACCTCCATCCAATACCGTCGTTAGAAACAAGTATAAGAAGGGAGAAACTGAGCAAAGTCGCCGATCGTGAATCCATAACAAGAGTCTCGTTGCCTACATATCCGAACTAGGCAATATCCAAGGAGATGTATGACAAATTGATACTTATGTTCCAAGTAAACAATGTGAACCAAGTGCTATTCCTCAAGAACAAGTTGAAGAATATGAAGAAGGGCTGTAGACGAGTCTATTCAAACTTTCTTTATGAAGTTGACCGAAACCAGAACAATCCTATTAGCCATTTGGGAGACAATGAATGTGAGATGGTTCTCACCGCACTTGGAGGGGACTCTCACATATGAATGGCAAGTATTCACAACTACCATTCTCAACAATACCATTCCTAACTTTGAGAGCTTCCGTTCAGATGTATAAGAAGAAACAAGGATGAAGGAATTTGATAATGAAAGAAATGTCAGCCATGGTGCTCATTCCCGAAAGAAGAACTCGGTGGTTCTAAGGACAAAGGAAGAACTAAGACTCAAGAGAAGAAGGGTAAATGTTTCACCTCGCCATAAGCCTCGGACACTATGCTAGAGAATGCCCCTTCAAGAAGGATTCTCCGATGGTGACGATAACAACAACAACCGAAGGAATGGGAATCGAAGAAATGGACAACCCAAAGGAAAGAGGAAGGCTCACTTTTGGAGGAAACAATCAACCTTCTAAGAGGTCCGCAATACTGTATGAGGAGTCTAATGTTGTTGGAAGAAAGCAGAAATGATATTCTCAGACCGCTCTCTCACCGCATCTCCGCCCGACACTATGGATGTCCGGCTAATCGAGTGGTGCCTCAAGACACATCACCGATTCAAGGAAGCACCCTTCTCTTCTATTATGGTTGAAAGTGGGGATACTAATCTAGAAATTAGACCGGGGATAATGCCACTTATCCCGTGAAAGGGACAGTGGATCGTGACCCTCCACTTGTCCCAAGGACCGTTTGCAAGATGTACTCTATGTACCTATATCTGAAGAAGAACCTTTATGTCCGTATCAGCTATGGAAGAAAGGATTCAATGTAACTTTCTCTGATGGAAAGGTGCTCATGTGGAAGAAGAGGCCGAAGGAAGCTATCTCAATTGGTTTTAGAGTTGGTACACTCTTACTGTGTTGGAGGGAGTCCGTTGGGAGCTATGACTTGTGATACTATCCGACAAACCGAACTATGGCACCGAAGATTTGGACACTCTTCATTACAAATCCCTTCCCCGAAGCAAGTGAAGGTGGTGACAGGGATGCTCGATTTGGAAATAATCATGAAGGTGTATGTAAGTGGTCAGGCCAAGGAAAACATACAAGGGGGACCTTTCCCCCTCAAGTGTCACAAAGACATCCGAGATACGTAACCCGTCCACCGATCTTTCTCGTGTTACCGTAATCCCCGGGGGATGCTCCTACTATATGACATTTACCTAGTGACTTCTCTTCGCAAAACTCCGGATATACTTCTGAAGAAGAAGGATGAGGCTTTCATGTGGTTCCGTACATTCAAAGCCTTGGTGGAAAATATGACCAAAGAAGATCAAGATTTTGAGGACAAACAATCGAATATGAGTCAAATGAGTTCAAAGACTTTTGCAAGAGTAGTTTCGGTATTAAGAGGGAGACTACCACCGTACATACCGAGCAGTAATGGTGTTAAGCCGAACGCAAGAATAGGACTATTGTAGTTTCGTGCCATGCTATGTGACCATGGTCTACCAAAGCTTGGGAGAATAACACGGCCGTGTACATTCAAAACCGATGCCCTCATTCCGCTTGGACTCCAAAACTCCCGAAGAGGTTTTCTCTCGGTAAGAAACCTCGATGTCTCACATTTTAATCTTTGGATGTCCTGCCTATTTTCTAGCCAAAGAAAAGTGAGAAGTAAGCCGGGCTGCTACCGGGAAGAAAGGAATGTTTGTGGGCTACAAAGAGACTAAGGCATATGCAGTCTATGTACCGGTCAAAGGAAGTAGAGATAAGCCATGATGTCACTTTTGACGAAGATGCTTCCTCGAAGAAAGTAGTAGATCTTCCTAGATCTCAAGAAATCATGAAGATAGATCTCGAAATCTCTGGAAGAACCCTGTGATGAGACTATGCCGCATATTGAAGGGCCACGGACCCTATTGATCCACCCCTTCTTACTAGGAAAGAGACCATCATACTCAGGACACCCCTCGAAGATGCCGCAGTGTCAGCCGCCCTGCTGGGGGACATTCCGAGAAAGCAAGAAGCCGTGTAGATACCAAGGGTATTAGCCGCCATGAGCATCATTATATTAACCGAACCCTGGATCTTTTGAGGAAGCCATCAAGCATCAAGTCTGAAGGATGCTATGCATGAAGAATATGAGTCTATTATGAAGAATGATGTCTGGGATGTGGTCTCTAGACCGAAGGACAAATTCGTTGTCACCGCTAAATGGCTCTACAAGATCAAACATGGATCCGATGAGGCCGAAAGTTTAAGGCAAGGTTTGTTGCCCGTGGGCTTCTCCCGGTGGCCAGCGGGAATTGACTATGACGATATATTTGCACCCTCGTGGCACGATATACCACCATCCGACCGAATCATAGCCCCCGTCGCTACGCAAGGATGAGCCCCACTCGATGGATGTCAAGACCGCTTTTCCCCGCATGGTGCAATAAAGGAAGAGGTGTATGTGGAACAACCTCTCGGGATTTGAAGTTCGAGATCGAGACACTCATGTCCACAGTTGAAGAAAGCCCTCTATGGGTTAAAGCAAGCACCCGCAGCTTGGTACGAAGATGGATAGTTACTTGATGAAGCCGGGCTTCACTCGGCGGCTGCCGATCCGAACCTTACTTCAAGGTTGTGAAAGAGAAGCCTCATTCTAGTACTATATGTGGATGACCTCTTTCCCCGATCGAGATGACCCTCTCATTCATCAATGTAAGAGGGAGCGCCGCTCGAATTCGAGATGAAGGACCTAGGACCGATGTTCATTTCCTAGGCCCCGAGGTCTCACACTGGAGAGATTTTCCTTTCTCAAGGAAAATATATTGTGAAGTCGCCGAGCATTTGGGATGGTGGGATCGTAAGTCCGTGTCGACACCGATGGAACTCAACTTCAAGAAGTTGGAGGTGGCGCGCTCGCTCGGGCTCATCTTGGCCAATCCTATCGAGTATCGCTAACCCTATAGGAGCTTTGATGTTCTTAGTGAACACCCGTCCGACATATGTTTTGCAATGAACACTTTGAGTCAATGTCGATGGTTGAGCCTCATCATTTTCACCGGGTTACAAGAATCTTTTGAGATATCTTCGCAATTACAAACCATGGGCCGAGATACACCGCCGGAGTGTGATAATTCGTGATATACCGATGCCGACTGGCCGGGCAAGGTGGTGGATCGTAAAAGCACATCTCAGATGCCGTCGACCTTGGTTCGCTCGATCTCATGGATGAGCAGAAGGCTTGGCTTTGAGCACCGCTAGAGGCCGAATACATTGGCTGCTAGTATGGCCTCACAGAAGCATTATTATGGAAGCTCTTTAGTGAGCTATTTGGACATGTGCTAGATACCACCGTGATACTCGTGACAATCGAGGGATTCGATGACCGAGAATCCTGTTCCACGACCGATCCAAGCATATTGACATCGTACCACTTTATCCGAGGATAATGAGGGGCCGTAAGGCTCGATCATATAGAACCGATGAGCAAGTCGGCGGATATTCTCACTAAGCCCTCGGGGAAGGTCAAGTTCCCAACCTTCCGTGAGAGTCTTGGTGTCGTGGAAAGACCCTATGATGTGGTCCATGGACATGAGCCTGGAGCCTGGGGGCTTTGGGGATACCAAGGCTATAAGCACCATAATGCTTCTCCGCTCTGTCCTTGTGATTATTGAGCCGGTTCGCCACTCATTTATCCGTGCCCCGTATGCATCCTACCCATCGAGTTCAGTTCATGGAAGTACCCCCCATTTGGCCAATGAGGTGTGGAAAAGCTAGACTATTAAATCGATGGACGCATCGCATTGCCACTTCTATCTAGGATGGCATGGTCCAACCACTTGATCCGGGATCAAGATTTGTGAGGTCTGGGACCTCTCGGGATCGATTATGTCACGGGGGATGATGTCTTTGCACTGTTCACTTCGTTCGAAATAAAAGAAGCCAAGAAGCAAGTTTCTATGATGACGCACGATGTTGATTGCACTAATAGATGGAGTTCTCCCTAGTTGAGAGGAGTGTTAAATTTGGACAACTAGGTCCAAACTCCATGTTATGATGCTCGCATTAAGAGGCTAATATTTTTGTTGGATTCTCTTTACAGAGGTGTAAAATCCATATAAAAATATGTCTTAATCCGATGAGCAAACTTATATTTTGAATTTATTATTCTTAATAAATTATATGTGCAAGGTCGCTACTTTTTGTAATGTAGGCTCACATGCCCGCCGTATGTGTCACACACCCTCATTGATGGATATAAATATGAAAAGTTGGAGAGAATTTCATCACAACACAACTCACATCTTTCCTCTCTCATCCGAAATAGCAACAGCCAACGCCGGAGGACGAATTTCAGCCACACGTGGGAAGGAGAAAGAGGACAGACCGTACTACTCGAGCTAAAGTACGACGCTCGCTAGGCTTCAAAGTTTGACCGTTGACTTTGGTCAACGCATGGTCTAAACAAGCCGAAAACTTGTGGAAGGTTCGATTTTTGAAGGCCGACGACTCCGCAATAAAAATCGAGGCCGCGGTTGAATGTTTTACCGGTATTGACTTTTAGCTTGCTGCCCTCGCGTTGGACTTTTTCTGTAGACGTTGACTTTTGTAGAGTTGACGAAGGACTCATCTACCGATTGGAGGGCCGTTGTGACACATGTCAATGGGCCGACCAAAGGAGACTTTGCCGGTTGAAGCATCCCGTTGACCGCCGAAACGAACACACACTTTTTTTTCTCGTTTCTCGATTTGTCTTCCTCGTAAGATCTACTTTCTTATGTTCATCCGCATTTTGCTTAACTACTTTCAGCGGGATTGCTTCAAGGAAAGTGAAATTGCTCCTAGCACAGGAACATCCACAAACCCTGCATTTGCTGCAATCCATGATGAGCAGAATCAATAGCACACACCGATGGCGACCGAACAATCCGGCGGGCTCCTTTCGACACACCTGACACGCGGCACCCCACGCCGAATCAGGTAGCCCTCCGCGCAACACTCCGGACCGCGCAAGTCCGCGTGAGGGCCAGTGCTGTCGCCGCACCCCTTCCCCGTCTTTGTCTTCCTTCTTCTCCCGTTCTTGCCGACTTTTCCCCCTCCTTCGTCTCTCGTAACCCCGCCTCATAAATCCAATTCTCCGAAATCGACCTCTACTTCGTAATCGATTTTCGGCACGAGAATGTGTCCGGCTTACTTTCCAAATTACCCTCAAGCCTTCTCTTATAGTCTTCTCGCTAAAGAATCAACGGCCTAGATTATATCCTTAATCAATGGCTCAAATTAAAAGATGACTCGATCTTTGTTTTCTAGAAGATTCACACGATGTTTTATTAATATCCTTTAATTATTTAATTTCCCTAAGTTTAGACTTAGGGATCACATTAAAATAATTAATTATTTTAATAAAGCAAAATCCAAGTGGAATTTCTACAAACGATTTATGGGTTCTTTGGAATACTATTGTCCAGGCATCTCCTCAAAATTTGAGAACTTGAACACTTCCCGATGCTATAAAAGCAACAGTGTACAGCAGGCCAGATTTATATTCCAGTGTGTATGATGAGCAGTCAGTGGACCCTACGAGATACATTCAGGATGATGATTCACCAGTGATGATTCAGCATGAGCAACATATGGTGAAGCACAAGTCAGCTGAGGAGGATGATATGCACAGTATGCATGATCAGCCTTTTGGAAAGAGACAATCGGAGGTTCATATTGAGCCCGTGATGGAGGAGGATGAGCAGACACCCTTGGGGTCAGCCATTGATGAGGAACAGGCAGATGTACAGACAGCTAGCATGGTGGCAGTGTTTGTAGACACATGTCCTCAGAAGGTGCGAAGTTCTGACAGGATAGTTTTGCAGGAGGTCGGTAGACTGGAGGAGCGTGGAGTTTCCAGTCAGATGAGGGAGGATCTTTTTGAGATGATGGTGCATCCACCTTTGGGCCAACCCACTGATGAGGTGCAGGTACATAATTATTTACCCTTGGGCGATGAAAAGAAATGAATATACTTCAACCATATTGTTCCTTTCATTCAATCTTGCATTATTTCTTAGAGCCTAGTTGCATGGAAACAGATGCAAATCTGCCATATTTTTTAAATAGACAGGACTGTCTAAGAGAAAAAAGCACACACACTCACATATAAGCCATGTGGCATGAACCAGAAACATGGAAATTTGATATTTCAGATCTCCAAATACATTCACTCCAAATTGCTTTCACAAACTCAGAAATTCAGACTGCTAAGAAAAACTCAGATTTATTTTTGAAGGTGGAGAGTGAGACTATTTTATAGACAAAGGTTAGGGTGTTAGGGCCCCGCACATTGCCTTTTCTACCTTTTATTCTGAATTCCACAGAAACACAGATCCTCAATCCTCCATTGGCAGCTCAGGTTACCTGGAAAGCAATAAAAGGAATTTACTGTTCCCCAACCTCAAAGATCCTCAATAAAATGTTCTTCATGCTAGGTCGGATCCTTCTAGGAATTGTTAGACACTTAACAGAATGCAAATTTTCTGCAAATCAAACGCATCCTTGTTTGTATAAAGTTTAAACTTGTTAACCTCTCTGTATAAATTTTGGTTTCTTCAAATGACTAATGGCATCTGCTATTGAAAGAAACATGAGTATGAATCAACAGACTCGTCTGAATTAAAAACAGATAATTCCACTAATGTTTGCAATGTGCATGAAAAAGTGAATACATAATCAACTCCATTGTAAGACATCCTAGATTTAATATGTAGATTCCAGGAAGGACACTGACAAACATGTAAAAGCAATTAGACTTTATACTAAGCTAACTGTGAACATGCTGCAACAGCCCTAATTTCAACAGCAAAATAAATAACAGAAATCATGTGAGGATAGACTAATTTATCAAAAGCATGGAACAGTTCAAAAACCAGAGTAGATGCAATTATCTATGAATATCAAAATTGCAGCAAGTACATAACCGCAATTAAAAAATATTGACCACTTTTTACTCAGAGTCACAAATTCAGTAGAAACATGCCTGCATCATATGCCATTCCTCAAACTCGTCAAACATTTCTAGCCGCTCAATCCTGGGATACATGGAACCAAGATGGAGTTAAAAAAATGCTTAGGTATCAATAGTTAAAAAAGATTAGCATAGTTGAAAGAAATTGCTATTCTCAATAATGATATCAAAAGAAAAACTCATATTCTACCTGCGCCTTTCCTGTAAATTCAGGTATTTATTGTATATAGTATTCATGTCAAAAGCAGTTGCCTTCTGCAAGAACCCAAAAGACCATTTCAGGCACCGTATTGAGATTCTAAACAGAAATTGATAAGTTTAGAAGTTGCGTATTCAGATTTGCATTCAAACCCCACAATGAACCTCACAGAAAGAAAAACTATGAATGAAATTATATTTAAGAAATTGAACAATTCATGGTACAGTATACCCAACAATTTGTTGAGAAATCTAGGGCAGTGATTCGGTTAGGGTTTATTAAATGATTTCTCTTAGATTGACCAATTCTTGTGATATTATTTTATTGGTGTTCTTTCCATCCTCAAGACAAATGCCAAAAACAAATGAAGATCACAGACACAAAAAGAGGAACATCAGATGTACGCACTCAGGCGGGGAAAAATCCCTAGGAAGGGGAAAACCCAGTCAAACTCTTCCAATAGATTCAAATCAAGTTGAGATGACCAAGGCCCTAATAACCAAGAACACCTTCCATCCATCAAGTCAGCCTTGTGCACATACAACACATCTGCTAGTCCATTTCTTCATAACTCAACAAGTAGTTCATCAATATGCTTGTCTTTCTTTACACTCATGTAACCTTGGCTTCCTGCATTATAGAATTTCGGTCCTGTGATTATAGAGAGCTTTCGGTCTGTAGTTTCCTAATACTTTGTTTCTTCAGTAACATAATGTCTCAGTCCTGTAGTCACCCAATACATCAATCCTCCAATGACGTGATGCCTATAGTCACCCAATACTTTGCTGTCCTGCAATAACATGACACCCAATACTTTGCTGTCCTGCAATAATTAACTTCACTCTCCTGTAATACTTCGCTGTCTTGCAATCATTATCTTCACTCTCCTGTAATACTTTGCTGTCCTGTAATCCATCCAAAATTCCTTGACTACTTCACTAGGTCGAGTTCACTTGGGTATATATAGTTGTTTCTGCCTGTATATTGAGCCGACATGAATAATAGGAGAAGCCAACTTGTATAAGGAGTTGGAGCCAATTTCAAAGAGCTTGAGGCCGACTTGATGAATGGAGGGTTTAACATGACAAAATAAATTTCTTTCTTTGACACCATGAACCCAAGAAGGGTGTAATGTCCCCAATTTTGATTTTTTCCATCTGAGGAGGTCAACAGAGATTTTGTGGGTGGTAGCTAAGCATAGCACAATTTTGAAATTCAGGCATTGGAGAAAATTTTGATATGGGAGGCATGAGGACTTATGAGGATAGGAGAAATTTCAGCCTTGGTGGAATGTGGGGACCACAAAAAGGAGGCAATTCGACCCTTGGAGATAATTTTCACTTGTGGAGGATGAGAAAAAGAAAAGGGGGTGTGAGTTAGTGGAAAATGGGGTCCACCAAGAGAAAGAGGGCCAGCTTCTATAAATAAGGCAAGGAGGCCTCCTTTGGTATCTTTTGACAATCTAACTTTTGAACATAAGTTTTCCTGAGTTGTTTAGCCAAGTAAACCAGTGTTGTTTAGCACGAGAAATACCCAAGTGGTAATTCCACCTCTACCTTCGGTAAACTTCGAGTGTCACCCTAGGAGAGTATTTCAGAACTTAGTGGGGAGAGATTTGCTGGATTTCGTGGGACACATCAGCTCTTGCTTCAGCTAGTTCGAACTTCCAGGAGGACGCAGGGGGAGAAAATCGAACCACTGAGTTGAGGGAGTTTCAAAGGGAATTGTGGCCAACAAATTTAGGAGAAATTTCATTGAGGGTGGACCAGAATTTGTGGGGTTGGATTCATCTTATTTGTGTCGAGTTTTGGAAGGAATTTCACTCACATTTTTTGGAGGAAAATTGCAGGGTAATCCTACAGCTAATTGAGAAGGAATTGGTGACATATCCAGCAGTTTGAATAGTGGGGGACGCAGAAACTGCCAAGGAGGGTGTAACACCAAATTTGAGTATTTCCGAGAGGTCATAATTAGCCCAAATCATTTTTTTGTTTTGTTGGACTAGCCTCAAGGAATCTGCTTCTATTTTTCAAAATTCTTGGAGGAGTTTTGATCCCCCAAACAACAGGATTATTTAGCAGCGATTTAGGAGTGAACTCAAATTTTAGGTCCCGGGTGATCGGTAGAACTTGCCAAAACCCTTTCTGGGTTTTTCTGGGTTTTTTTGGGTTTTTATGTGGGGAGACTCCAGCAAAAATTGTAGAAATTTTCTGGGCACTTTTGAGGGGTAAAATACAGGGTTGTTTACGGTTGCAACAGCAGTTTGCACTAGGCAACGCGTAGTTTCTTCTAGGAACTTTTCCGGCACTTGGAGCCATTGATTTGTCACCTAGGTTTGTCCTTACTTGTTGTAGCAAGCCCAGGTTTCTCTTGTCACAATTATTGTACTCTTAATTTATTATATTAATACAATGGCTCAGATTTTTCGCCCACATTTCAATGTTTATTTGTGTATGGTTGTGCATGCTTGAAATTATAGTTGTAGATAGTCCTTTGCTTCTCTTATCTACTGTATTTTTCCATTTGGAACATTACAGTGGTATCAGAGCATGATCTTGGCCAACTGTGGGGAGGCTAGCAAGATCATGGAGGTGTTGATGAGGCAGAGCCAACAATTGGTGAGGAAGAACCAACAGATCCTAGAGGGGATGTAACAAATGATACATAACCAGTGGAGAACCCAAGCCCATGCACACACATCCCAGCCGTACACCACCCATACATATAACCAATCTGGTGGTCCTACCATGCCTCATTACTTGGATGAATAGGATAAGGAGAAGTATGGTTCAGGGGTTGGATCATCATGTAGAGGAGGGCAGTTAGAGGGTGAGACCAAGAGGCAGTTTTGTTGGTGGAGACCTAGCTTTAGACATCAGGAGCCTGAAGAGGAGGCTGAACATGAGGCCGAGGGCGCACAGAGTTGTGAGGAGCACGTAGATACACCCAGTGTGACACAGGAGCCACCCTTGTGGGAGTTTCCTTTAGTAGTCTCGATTGACACAATGGTGGAGACAGTTGAGCACACACCCATAGGACCATCCACTAGGCACAGAGGTACCCAGAGCTGTGAAAGATTTCCCAGATGGTCTCTACCCACAACAGCATGGATAGCACCGACAACAGCATTGCCATCATCATCAAAGAAATCAAGGTAATCTCACTCCCATTGAAGAAAGGATCTCATCGCAAGCATACTTGAAGAAAGACATCTCTTATCATCTAGAAGAAGAAGCATTGTCTTTTGAAGAAAGAAGATCATCAAGAAAGCAATCATAATCAAGGAGGCATTTCCAGTTGCCAACATCACCTAGAAGGCATCAAGTTGAAGATATCATCATCAAAGGAGCATCTTCACTTGACAAGTAAGTATTCTACATTTTTATGTCTCAAACTACAAACCAAATGACTTCATTCTGCAAGGAGAACAATAAATCGTTGGGACATCAAACTACTATGCATGGAAGAAGATAATTGATTTAATTCTCATGGAGAATGAAGTTATTGAATTTGTAAAGGGCTCCATCACCAAACCATCTCAAGAGTTATCTCAAGTACTATCAAAATACATGAAAGGAGAAATAAGGGCACAAATGATCCGCATAGAGTCAATTAACGATTCTCTCATCCATTATGTGTGAAAA
Organism: Pinus albicaulis; assembly: GCA_034641835.2. Classification (NCBI taxonomy): domain Eukaryota; kingdom Viridiplantae; phylum Streptophyta; class Pinopsida; order Pinales; family Pinaceae; genus Pinus; species Pinus albicaulis. Next base: position 1,774,899,430 of record CM076580.1, read on the forward strand.
TTACTTAAACATAAGAAACCAAACTGTTAAATCTTGATTTACCACTCCTACTTACATAAGTTATTAATCTGAATATTCAAAATTAACATCGAAGTAAATATAGTTAACAACCTACACATACATATCAAATACTGAATAACATGCTCATAGACAAAGTGACACACAAGGATTTTCTGGACAAATGTCCCCGAAAAAACCCAAGCGAGAAAACCGGTGTTGCTAGCTTATGGAGGGTTTTTATTACTATGCAGATTCTAAGTACAACAATCCTGGGTACCAAAATTGGTTAACCCGACAGAGAAATATAAATGGCAGCAATACCCTTTATCTAAGAGACAGAAAAATATGACTAATTCACACCCTCAAACGGGATTTACAAAACTCATTTTACTTCTTGAGAAAATATATATCTCTTTCAAATGTTGAGAAAATTCTATATAACGCACTGGTCTGTGGTTTTATCATGTTAATGATTGTCATTATTATTTCAAATTGCTCACATCATATTTGCTCAAAAATCCTTAAAAGTAATCAATTTTCACTACAACACTCTCCTAGAACCTCACATCCTTTTAACTTAGTTTCTTCACTTTAGGGACCACCCCCCTTAGCTGACCTAGGAGAGAGCTAAAACGGAGAGAATTGAGATCAGTGTGACAACCCCTTCTCTGAGATCCTTGCCACCAACCACACCTTGTGGGCTTGAAGGCTTTTTCACTGACGTGTAGGTAGGTGTAGGCGGCAAGGAGCGATAACAAGGAGGTGGTACCTAGACTGATAGACAGGGCGGTAGTTGTACCACATTGGATCTATAAGATCTAGCATGGTGCATATGGTAGCTTCGAGAAATACAAGGCAAGGGTTGTGGCCAAGGGGTTCTCTCAGAAGGAGGGAATAGATTATGAGGAGACATTTGCTCTCGTGACCAGGTATACTTCCATCAGGGTTGTGATCTCACATCCAACACAGATGGGATGGTAGATCCATCAGATGGATGTCAAGACGACATTTCTTAATGGTGAATCGGAAGATAAAGTGTACATTGAACAACTAGAAGGCTTTGTAGCACACAATAGTGAGACCCATGTGTGTTGATTAAAGAGAGTTTTGTACAGGCTCAAGCATGCTCCCAGTGTGTGGTATGAGGGCATCGACAAATACTTGCAAGGGATGGGCTTCGTAAAGAGTGAGGCAGATGCGAACCTCTACTATTTAATGGCTAGGGGTGAGGTACTCATTCTCGTCCTATATATGGACGACTTGTTCTTAACAGGATAATTGGGGCTTATAAAAGAATGTGAGAGGGACCTTGCAACGGAGTTTGAGATGAAACACTTGGGGTTAATGCACTACTTCTATGCATGGAGGTGTCGCAGATAGATGGGGAGATTTGCCTTGGACAAGGGGAATACTATATCGAGATCTTGAGGAGATTCGAGATAGAAGATTGCAAAGCCATGTCTACACCCATGATAATCAATTAGAGGAAGGTAGATACATCTAATAAGAAGCATGTGGATGTAATATCCCCAAATGGGATATTTTCCTAAATTTGCATAAATTCACTTAAACCGCAAATTTGCCACAAAATCAACATGCATTTAACAGAATATTTCCATGTAAAATAAAACATACAAGTATATGCAAATCCATAACACCATAATGCAAGAAATAACTTAGCTTTATTATAATATCGTTGGGGTTACAAGCTGAAATAAAGGATAGCTGAGATGACTGAAATACAACTGGCCTCAAGAAAATCTGTTGCATTGTTGCACTGCGCTGGCCTCAAAACTGAACTGCTGCACTCTCCCTCCAGCAACAGCTACCACTGAATCCACTGAAGCACCCGTTGAAGATCTGAATGATCCTCACTCCACTATCTCTGAAGCTCTGCGAAACTTCTGAATGAAGTTTCCTCAAAGAGAGCTGGGTTTCTGTCCAACACTCACAAATCACCCGAGGGTTTCCGTCCTGGGGCTACTGCTGAAGTAGAGAACCACGTTCTAAAACCTCTCAAACACAAGAAATGATCTAATCCAAAGATATCCCTCAACGGCTGCCACCCTTTCTTTTATAGATCTCTTGGATCCTTCTAGAGCCTTATTTTATTCATGGAGCACTTTCCCTCTTATTAAAATATTCCTTTTTAATGCAAAAAAGAGTAAATCGGCTACCACTTCTCCTCCGGTCACTGAAACTCATGTCCAACCGTCCCATCATGTAGGTATCTGCGTCCCAATTCCAATCAACTATCACACTAAGGTGTTCTATCATGTATTCCTCCCGGAATGCCACCTTGAGCGTAATTAACTGAGTTAAGCCCAAAAATAACTCAATTTTCCGAAAGTTGTCGGAATGCACCGGAACGAAAGGTAAGTTGCTTGGATGATCGAATACATCAAGCAAATGCCACCGAACTTCATAGAAACTCCTCAAAACTCCTCCAAAAAGCCCCTGAGCCCGCTGATGACACCAACCTGTACTTGCGACCTGTCTGCTCCTAACTCTGGAAGTCCAACCTAAGCTTGTAGTAGGTGACACCAAAAAAGGGAATATTACAGACCTTCCACCCCAAGATTTCTTGCCCTCAAGAAATCCAAATATGTGGGCCACTCTATTGGCCCGATGCAACTGAGACCCAATGCCCAGATCCCATGCAAATCCCCTGGTGCTACTATGTGCCTGTGTCAATCCACCCGGAATAGACCCCTCAGTGTCGGGATCCCAAATTGATCTCTCGTTGTACCTGTCATCAAACAATCCTCCCAGATCCCAACGCCACCATGGCCAATCATCGCCCAAGCCCCACGGCTCAAACTGTGCACTGCCTCTGGCTATAGCTACTACTCTATGAGGCGAAGACCACGGCTCCTGCTATGTTGTAGCTATGACTGTGTAGGTTGCCCCACCAACTGTGTACCAACTCATCACCTCTCTCCGATCCAACCCCTGACTCAATCCAATGCTGATCCTGCTCTCCTGAAGCCAGGAAATGTCGATCTATGCCCCACCAACTGTGTACCAACTCATCACCTCTCTCCGATCCAACCGCTGACTCAATCCAATGCTGATCCTGCTCTCCTGAAGCCAGGAAATGCTGAATAAATGTTGATCTATGCCCCACTGCCAACTGGAATCTATATCATCTGCCATGTCTAAGGGCCCCTGCTCCGCTGTGCTCCCTACGAAGAAGATTGTACCATCAAGAGGGTACCAACTCATGATCTCCCGCCAATATATCATGGAAGGAGAATCCCACGTAGTGATAACTGCATACGGAACATGCCTGGAGTGTTGTCGCCTGCCCATAATCAACTCACGTTGCTCTGTCTCATTTGCCGACGAGATCTGCCTACAGAAGAAGGCCCCTCTCTCTATAATGGGCCAAAGTGGGTAAGATATGCTGCAAACCCCATCGATGTACTCATGGAGAGTGCTACTCCCTGAAAGTACTGCAACTCTGTTGACTGCATGTGCATCTATCTACAACTCATCGATGTGTCGGCCCAAATATGGATGCTCCACCATCTCCAACAGCTCCTCCCTCCCTTGATCGGGAATGTAATGCTCTTGTTGTCCACTAGCCCCCTGAAGCACTATCCCATCAACCTCCAATATATCCAGCGAGTATCGATCTGCAACTGTTGTCACCGTACTCGGTGTCTGTGCATCTGACTGCTCCTCCTCAATAGCTAACCCCAAGGTTAGCCGCATATCCATCATAGACTCAATGTGAGCCTCCATCTGGCTCTCCCCTAAAGGACTATCATGCATGATGTGCATAGTATCCTCCTTTGCTGACTCAGGCTCCATCATATGCTGCTCTGGCTGAATCGTCACAAGTGACTCATCACCCAAAGTATCTCCCGTAGAGTCCCCTGACTGCTCACGCTGTACACTGGAAAGCAGCTCCGGCCTACTGCCATCAACTCTGCATGACTGCTCTCGCTCCCCAAAAGCATCCTCATCTGATCCCATGGACTCATTTGAAGAAGAGTCCTCACCCTGGCATACAGAAGGAATGCCCTTATGTTCTGCCTCCGCCGCATCATCTGCATCACGCAAGCATGAGTGATCAGGCCCTCAAGGTTCTTTGCAAATGCAGCAAAGTCCCTTCCTCCTCAGCTCATTTCTGCTGCCAGATCCACCAAACTGGAGCAGCGCCTCCCTGGTCAATTGTCTCCTAAATAGCCCAATATTCTGCTCAACCAGCCCTTGGGCTAGCTCATAAGCAGCAGGTGAGACCAACTATTCTCTCCTCCAAATGCTCAACAACCTGGTGTACAACTCTCGACAAATGGTCTCATGGTCTCTCATACATGACGACAAGATGAACTGCATGTGTGCTATGACGGTGTCAGGATGATGTCTCCTAATGTTGAAGAATCATTGGAACATCTACAAAATCAAATCATCACACTCAAGGTCAAACATGATGACATACGTCTCGAATGTGGCCATACTCCCTAAAATATCAAGCTTCTTCCCGAAGGTAGAGCCTGCGGTGTTGTCCAAATCCTAAAAAGTCCCTACTATCAATCTCATAATCCTCCTCATAACATCATCACTGTATGGAGCTATAGATGCTAAATACTTCATGATGTTACTAAGGCATGATGCAATTGGAAGTCTGACCCCCTCACACGGTTCCTCCAAGAATTTGGGTTGTATAAGAGCAAGCATAGCTGGTTTTAGAGCCCAAATCAATTTCTTCCCTTCTACTTGGCTTATTTTGGACAGGAATTCATTAAGCTCATCAAGTTTGGACAGAACTCTCCATGTCATCTTCATGTGTTTCAAGTTTGTTCCAAGTGCAAGAATTTTGTGACCAATCCCCAATTCTTCCTACAACTCTTTTGATTGTTCTTTTTGAAGGATGGCATAAATTCCCCATGAAAAGGGTTTGTTGTTCAATTTTGTTTTCTGGTCATCTGATGCATGGTGGTTCAAGGAACCAACTTTTATTCTTCTCAAGCTATTTAGGAATCCCTCCATGGTTCAACCAATGATATGATCATTGTTTTTCTAAGCTTTAAGTGTATGTCACTCAAAGAATTTGCCAAATACTTGACATTCCTTATTGTTGTAGGTGAGGTTTGGCTTGAATGTTTTAGGCATGGACTAATAACATAAACTGTTTGATATTGGTGACAATATTAACAAAGAGAGATGCAAATAAAATTATGAGAAATGTATCACAACTTTAGATTAGAAGAACTTGATTTGAGCACTGTGAATGCCTTGAATTTACGCCCGACCTTCATATATCACAGCAAGGATGACCTCCCGAGAGTAACCCCTTCATTATGTTACTTCCTGCTAACTCCTACAGCAGTGACATTACAACGATGATATGCTCAAGCAACAACATCCTTCCGCTCTGCTAGAGCATTAATCGCAGACTTGAACTTGTTTGAGGTTGCTATAGTTGCCCTTAGTATGCTGCTCATTCTTCTTGCATGGTTGTGGGGAACCTTTTTAGGAGGTCGACATCATTCACAACTGTGTTGGCTCCTGGTGTAAGATGATCTTTCCACGTCCAATGAAGTGCCCAAAATTTGTTCTACGTTCAACTGATTAAATAGGGACTTCGACCCATGACATGGCCTATGGATTTGTCCTCTAAGTTTCAAGATTTAATACAGTGTATGGAACTAGTGCCAGCACATGATTATAAAAATCTTTTGTCTTTGTGAGCATTGGGCTTGCTGCAAGTATTATTGTGCTTTTACAAGTGTACACAAGACTTCAATTTGATGGTGGTAAATCCTCCAAGCAACTCGCACCACAGACTTGGCAATTTCAATGAGCCACTCCACAATTCCGCCTAATATGCTATGACCCCTGCGTGCAATCAGAGTTGAATGGCTACCTGTAGACATACAATGACAGTTCGACCTGCTCCAAGAACCCCCTCTTGTGCACACATTGTTTACTTTTATGCAACACCAGTCGGATTTCATCAACCCAATGTCGGGCATCTATGAGTGCGGGTATAAATAGGGACTTCGACCCATGACATGGCCTATGGATTTGGCCTCTAAATTTCAGGATTTAATACAATGTATGGAACCAGCGCCAGCACATGATTATAAAAATCTTCTATCTTTGTGAGCATTGGGCTTGCTACAAGTATTATTGTGCTTTTACAGATGTACACAAGACTTCAATTTTATGGCGGTCAATCCTCCACGCAACTCGCACCACAGACTTGGCAATTTCAATGAGCCACTCCACAATTCCGCCTAATATGCTATGACCCCTGCATGCAATCAGAGTTGAATGGCCACCTGTAGACATACAACGACAGTTCGACCTGCTCTGAGAACCCCCTCTTGCACACACACTGTTTACTTTTATGCAACACCAGTGGGATTTCATCAACCCAACACTGGGCATCTATGAGTGTGGGTATGTAGATCACTCAGCCCTAAGTAAATCACACCTGTATTTTTCAGCCAATACATGCTTCGCATTCTGGCATGTGATACGCATGATCTATGCACTGCCTTAATTACATGTTGACCTCCAATGCTTTGTCATCCATCGCAAGAAAAATCCAATTAGATTGATATGCTCGACGCCTTCATGATGGATCGAATCAATTTCCCAACTGAGTAGAACGAACTGTAAATTAACTAGGACGTGTTCCAGCAGATTAAGGACTTTGTGCACATTTAATTGTTGGATTGAGCTCCTATACACAGAGAGAGAATGTGATTTGAATAAGTGAAGGGTTGGCCCATTATGATGACAGTTGTCGCTTGGAAATATGACTAAAACAGTGAACACCTTCTTCAACCAATTAAATATTTAGGCCCTTGCCAGCTGAGAATGCGACCTTTTAATGCAGTAGTTTCTTTTAAAATTTTGGATTTGATCCTTGAGGGGAAATCGGATCTCAGAAAATTCGGTCTTCAAGGAAATCAATTCTGATTGTCGAGACTTGCTCCAACGATATGTCAGATTTCAAGCTGCATCGCCTTGGGCCCTCACTTTGGGCAGCGATACCTTTGAGAATTCTTCTATCATTATTGCACGATATTTCTTCCCAGTGTCAACAAGAAATTTATCTTTTTGACTACCACCATAAACTGGGCTTTCTAGAAACTAGGAATTCCGTTGTGCGAGATATGAATATGTCCACTGTGGCTGATACACAGTAATACATGCCTAATCAACCACAACAATTAGTGTTGTATCTTTTCCGAAACTGAACACTCTTATGCCCTGGAAAAATCGACGTTGAATTTTTTTTTCCACTGTTTGGAGTGCGCACGGCCCACATAGATGGGTTTGGTCAATTGTATTGTACAACATTCCTCGCATGAGTCTTACAACTGCTCTTGTGTCGACTTTGTATTTTAATTGCCCGAAAGAAATGGTCCCGTTTATTTCCGATTCATGAATTTTGTGGGCTCCATTTGATCATTGCTTGGCCCCTATTTGCACATGCGTGGTATTCGCTAAAGCCAACAACACCCTTCAATAACTCAGCGCAGCAGTCCTGAAATAATATGGCGCGCATCCATAGCTACGATCTCCACCAAATGAGATTTCTGCACCGACTGTAATTTTTGAATGGGGCTCGGTTCTGATTGGGGCTCAATTTGGTATTCCAACACTATGTAGGAGGAATTCAGTTTTCTCAAATCTGCAATAAATCTAATCCGAATATTTTAACAAGCAAACCCTTGAAATTGCTCTGCAACAAACCTTGAGGCTAGCAAGATCACCAGCTCTGATACCACTGAAATATCCCCAAATGGGATATGTTCCTAAATTTGCATAAATTCACTTAAACCCCAAATTTGTCGCAAAATCAACATGCATTTAACAGAAGATTGCCATGTAAAATAAAACATACAAGTATATGCAAATCCATAACACCATAATGCAAGAAATAACTCAGTTTTATTATAATATCGTTGGCGTTACAAGATGAAATGAAGGATAGTTGAGATGACTGAAATACAACTGGCCTCCAGAAAATTTGTTTAACTGCTGCATTGCGTTGGCCTCAAAACTGAACTGCTACACTCTCCCTCCGGCAACAGCTACCACTAAATCCACTGAAGCACCCGTTGAAGATCTGAATGATCCTCACTCCACTATCTCTGAAGCTCTCTGAAACTTCTGAATGAAGTCTCCTCAAAGAGAATTCGGTTTCTATCCAACACTCACAAATCACCCAAGGGTTTCCGTCCTCGAGCTACTACTGAAGTAGAGAACCACGTTTTCAAACCTCTCAGACACAAGAAATGATCTAATCCAAAGATATCCTTCAATGGCCTCCACCTGTTCTTTTACAGATCTCTTGGATCCTTCTAGAGCCTTATTTTATTATTATTTTATTCATGGAGCACTTTTTCCTCTTATTAAAATATTCCATTTTAATGCAAAAAAGAGTAAATCAGCTACCACGTCTCCTCCGGTCACTGAAACTTGTGTCCAACCATCCCATCATGTAGGTATCCTCGTCCCAGTTCCAATGAGCTCACACGAAGGTGTTCTATCATGTATTCCTCCCAGAATGCCACCTTGAGCGTAATTAACTGAGTTAAGCCCAAAAATAACTCAATTTTCCAAAAGTTGTCGAAATGCATCAGAACAAAACGCAAGTTGCTTGAATGATGGAATACATCAAACGAATGCCACCGGACCTCATAGAAACTCCTCAAAACTCCTCCAAAAAGCCCCTGAGCCCGCTGATGACACCAACTTGTACCTGTGACCTGTCTGCTCCTAACTCTGGAAGTCCAACCGAACCCTGTCGTAGGTGACACCAAAAAAGGGAATATTACAGTGGACCCCATATTATATATGAAGTTGATTGGCTCTCTTATGTATGTGATCAACACCAAGCAAGATATATCCATTGCAGTAAACTCTCTGAGTCAGTTCATGGTTGAACCAAAGAGACTGCATTAGAAGGCAACGAAGCATATGTTGCATTATTTGTGAGGTACAATCGATTATGGGATCAGACATACTCGAGGTGATGGTCTCAGGTTGATAGGATATACTTATGTGAATTGGGCAGGAACACAGTGGACAGAAAGAGCACTTCAAGGTGTTGCTTTAGCATGGGATCGAGAGTTGTATCTTTGTATAGCAGGAAGCAGAAGTACGTGGCACTGAGCACTAAGAAAGCAGAGTACATTGCAACGAGATTGGCGACATGTGAGGCCATTTTGCTTCGAAAGTTGTCAGTATCCTTGTTTGGTCAAAAGGTGGAGACGACTCTGATTCACTGTGAAAATCAAAGTTGCATCAGGCTCTCTAAGAATTCTGTGTTTCATGATAGGTTGAAGCATATAGACATTAGATATCATTTTTGTACAATGTAGGGCAGTGTAGCTACAATATGTGCCAACAAATCAACAGGTAGCAAACATCATGACAAAGGCCTTGGGGAAGGCAAGATTTGTCTTCTTCAAAGATCAGTTGGGTGTTATGCAAAACACCTTCCTCACGAAGAGGGAGTGTTAGATTTTGTAGCTTGGATAGGTGGTCTAGCCTCAGGAGGTGTCATTTACGCTAAAGAGCACGAGAGAATAAAATATCTCCAAGCCCAAGAAATTTTTCAAAGGGAAAATATCTTGATTAGATTATTAACTAGTTTTTAATAATTTTCGAAAACTAACTTAGGGAAAAAGGTTAATTAATCAGTATTAATTGAGACAAGTCAATTTCTCTCTAATGCCTTCTAGAAAAGGTACTTGGTAGAGTCAAGATGATCTTAGCCATCGAACAGGATTAGCTCTTGGCCATTGATTTCTCAATGAGAGATTATAAGAGGAAATCATTGGGCATCTTGGATAACAACGAATTGAGTAGCAATGATAGCATGGGGTTTGACACCGAGAGGGTTTCAATAGCAGTGATTGGGAAGAAAATTTTCCGAAGCATATTCTTCATTCAAGGGACTTCTAGCTTCTGAGTTTCACAAGGAGGTTCTGCAAGGGTCGAGTTACCTTGCAGAGGACCAATTTTTCTCCAGTGGTACAAATTTCCAGTGGGAGGTCGATTTTCCAGGAGAAGACCGATTTTCCAGAGAGAGGCTAACTTGCTAGTTAGAGGTTGATTTGCAAGAGTAAGGCTGAATTGCCAGAGGAGGCCGATTTTCAAGTGGAGGCTGAAATTTTTCTCTAAGTGTAAGTTTCCAATGGAGACCAAATTCCTATAAGCCACACGTGTGGACCGAGAGTGTGTCGTATAAGAGGGTCGAATTGCTTCCAGAGAGTCGAATTAACTTGCAGAAGTGAAGATTGATTTTTGTCGGAGCATTGCCAAATTCAGGAAAAAAATTTATGTAATTTCCAATTAGTTGAAGAAATAATAAAACCCTCATTTGCAGAACTGGTTTTCCCCACGTTGGGGTTTTCCCAGGGACATTTGTCCAAAAACATGGGTGTTCATTTTTATGTGTGTGGTTTTCTCAGTTCTTGTGACTTTTATATTAATGAATATTGCAGTAATGTGTTTATTTAGTATTTACAGTAAATATCTTTTGCTAGGAAAATTAATCTTTAATAGATAGGTGGGATAGTTACCAGATTACTCCAATAAGTTCTAGATCAGAGTTAAATCTAGAATTTTCAAACTCACCCCTTGATTCCCACACTTGTCTCCCTCTCCATCTCGCATCAGCCTTGAAGATGATATATTGTCCTCACACAGCCATACTCTCAGCCACCTGGAGAGAAACACGTCACACTTGGGGCAGTACGATCTTGCCTTGGGATCATCACTTGGACACTTGTAGCTCTCTCTTTTCATTCAGATCTTCTCCCATTCTTCTATATATATTGAAACTCCCTCCCTCTTGCAAACTAGTATTGAAGCTTGCGAGCTTGGGGAAACGCTACTGTAATTCTTCTATCTTGATAATAATACAAGAAAGCTTTGGAGATCCATGATTTGGTAGTCTTGTGTGGTTTCCTTGAATCTCCATTTGAGGTAAATTGTTGTGCTTTCAATTTAATTGCCTAAGGACTGTAGTTAGGCTTTGATAGGAGCATTGTTTCCCAAAGGAGAAGATATCAAGTGCTTGCTATATTTTTGTTTGTTTGCATTCTAGAAATTAGTACTACATATATTTCTTGGTTGGATAGCATGTTTACTTTTTCATTGTGAAAACTACACCTATCCTACTAATCTCTTTTGCAGGATCTTAAGTATGTGACAAGTTCCTCAAGCTTGGAGTTGGGGAAGTTCTTGGTTGAACCAGCCATCTCCTAGCTAAAGAAAACATTAGTCCCACTTGGATCAAGGACCTTCAAAGGGCTTCAAAGAGCCCCTCTCTCTCTCCCTTCTTTCTCATTCAAAATTCCGCATTCTTCTTGTTTCTATTTGCAAGAGCTGATTTGATATATCTAGCATTTCAAGAGGCTAAGAAGGATGTTGTCCTAACAGCGATCGTATTAGCTCAAAAAATCCAACTATCTTGGCTTTTTCTTAGCTAAATAGTGTAGGAAATCATAGCTCTAATCATAGAAATTCCGCTTGGTATTTTGGACTTTCATATGCTCACCTTGTTTGAGTGTTTGATTCATTTTCATCACTTTTGAAATTAATTAGCTTGCTGGTTTTTAGTAGGCCCACACTTTTACAAGGGGAGGTGCTGCTGAAATTCACTCAAACTTGAAGAAATCAAGCACATGAAAGCAGCCTACATTGAACCCTTTGTAAAAAATATAGCTTTTTTGCCATTGTAACTTCATCCATCAATTGTTGATCCCTTTATTCACAAAGGATCTCATCAAAATATTGTAATCATCTTGGGAGTTAGGAGAGTCTCCTAAGCATCCACCCAGTGGGGATCTCTTGTGGTTGTGTCTCTTTCGTGGTTTGCTTTATTGTGAGATTAAAATTAACCTTAGAATAACTTAATCACATCACATAACAAGAATAGATTTCAATTTCATTAGATTTAATTTCATTTATGCAATTAGATTAGTTCAATTTTCGTTTCATTTAAACTAATCTAATTTCATTTCTAGACTAGATTTCCTTTTGTTCTATCTAGAATAGATTTTATCTATGCACTTTAGATTAGTTTCATTTTCACAATGTAATGAACCTCCATCAAGCTCTAAGGCTTGTTGGTTGAATTAGACTAAATAGGGAAAACCTCTTCTATATCCTCTTATTGTGAGATTGGGGGAAATTGGTAAACGTTCGACTCGTGAAGTCAAGCTAGGGGCTTGTTTTCTCTAGTGTTGGATCTCTTTGAGAATGGACTGACTTGCGAAATCAAGGGAGTATTCATTGAAGTGAAGATTCCTCATGTTGGATCTCCTTGCGGCTCTCCTTAACCCAACAAGTATAAGGCTGGAGGAGGACACAGACCTTAGATTCAATTTATTGCAATCACAAATTTCATGTTGTGTACTCACACACTCGAAGTAACTTAAATCCAAGTAAAATCTAACTTTAACTAAAACATACCAAGAGACATCTCACAACGCTTTCATTTACAGCATTTGGTACTTGGTCATTTTCATTTGTTACATTTATTTTCAAAGCACATCTAGTTTAGGACATTTACATTACCAAGTTCAAGTACTTACTTTTCAAGCAATCATCTTTCACTTCAGGCATTTACTTTTGAGCTTTTAATTTCCAAGTATTTACTTTTCAAGCAATCTAATTTCAAATAATTATCCCTTACTTTGAGCATTCATGCACTCTTTATTTGGTACTAGTTTCTACTTGCTACATCTTTTACTTTAATAGTATTTCATTCAATGATCATTTTTGCTATATCTCTTGCTTATGAATGACTATGGTTATTTATACTCATAGAGTTAATTTACATGCTTTGAACTAACATAATGTAATCTACATATTGATGGTTGAATGTGTCTCGGTCAATCTTAATTAACTCATAGAACTAATATTTCTTATTTGTTAAAGCTTGTTAAGACTTAGTTGTCTCATAGGGTCCACCCCCTTGGCTTCGCTAGGAGTTAGCCTAGACAGAGGAGTTGTGAATTGAGTGGCAGTTGCTCACCTCGAGACTTGCCCTCAAGACCCACCAAGTCGATTTAAAGATTTTATCCACGTTAGCCCAGGTGTGGATTTCAGTAGCAACATGTCGCTTACTGTACTTGTTGTCACCATTGAAACATAGTCCCATTGCTCTTCTTTCATCCATTTGTTGCGGAGTCAACCTTGTCGATTTAGGAGAGGGAGCATCATTTTCTCTACATTTATTAGTAACCAAATTTCTAGTGACCATATTTTTACTTTCAAATTTCCTTGCTAGACTGAAACCATGCTCTAGAGATTTAGGTCCAAAGATATGCACCTTGGATAATTTTGCAATTGTTGAATGTGCTCTGTTACTAGACCCTTTTGTCGAAGATTTACCAATAGACTAAAAAATGTATTGCTCTTAATATTCCCATAATGTGCTATCAATTCTTGTGTAAAAATGGACCAAAACATAATAAAATCATTTTTCCTTTCACAATGTTATTGATACCATAGCTGTTGGTCTTGTTTTAAAAACATGGATGCAATTTTTACATTTTGTAAGGCTGCCACTAGGTGTAGATCAAAGCATTGCTCCATCCAAAATATCCATGTTAATGTTGAACCCTTAGTTAAACTGAGAGGGGGGGAAGGGGGGTGAATCAGTTTAATGCATTCATGGTTTTGTAGGACTTTCTTTTACACTTATTTACATCTTCATTTCATGATCAACTTAATGTATAGTGAAACAACAATCTTAATAAGTGAGCAGCAAGTATTAAGCAGATTAAATACAAAGTATCAACACATAATCATCATGCACATAGACACCGGATATAAGTGGAAACCCATAAGGGAGAAAACCACATCTTATTATTGTTGTGATGCAAAGGCAAACTCCAACTCCCTCTCACCACTGATTTTCTGTAGGCTCCAACCTACAGGAGGCTACTACCTCAATTCTGCAAGCTACAACTTGCAAGGAAGCTCCAACTCCCATCTATTTTTTGCAGGCTACAACCTACAGGAGGCTCCTACCTCAGCCAGCTACAACTGACATCTATCAAGCTACAACTTGATATGGAAGCACCAACTTCCTCACTCTTTCATAAAAAAAACACATGCTGATTTACCTGGATATCAGCTTTGTTCTGTTACTTCTTCACTGCTGTCCACCAGCCTTCATATCTACCTTAAATCATCTCTGAATCTTCACAGCATCTCTATCTGCTCCTTCTTCTTCTTACCCTCTCTACCTCATTTCTCCATTCTCTAACCTCTTTATGCATATCTATGTGACATCATTTATAGAGTTCACCTCATGACTGTTTGCATTCCTCAAGGAATTCGAAATGAACAGCCATGACTCTTTGCCTTCCACCTTCTCATTTTCTTGCCTAGCATATTCAGAAAAATATAACAATATGTATACATTTCAATATTACAGTGGGGTATTTCTTTGCCTCCGGAGACTTGCCTTTGCATCACAAACAATATAAAATTAATAAAAACATTTACATTTACATTTGCAACGGATATATCTCATTCAACCCTTTCAGTTCTTGGCTCACTGTGTGTTTGTCTTTTCTGCTGCTGTAGTGTAACAGTTCTGCATACTCTCCTGCTCTCTATGCATGTAGAATGCATTTCCCAAATTATGTTCCAAATCTGGCAGCTTTATCAATGCGGAAGTTTTCTTCAGCCTTCATGGTTCCAACCATAGCCAAAGTCTACTTTGCAGACTTACCATATGAAATGATCATGTTAAACCCTTCGGAACTTATCACGTTTAACTGTCAGAAATGAATAATTGAAGCCTTTTAACCAATGTTCAAAACTTCGGGATTAAGGTCGGAGCTCAACACTTTGATAAAACTCTGTTAAATAACCCTTTCAGAGACAGTATTAAAACTTTAGGGAATGTTATATAATTATGCTTTAAGCAAAGTTTAAACCCTCTCTCGGCGATATAATAATAGACCTTTTTAACACATTAATTAACCTTTCGGGCCCACTTGACGAACTCTTTCTATCCGCCGATGTGATGAAATAACTCTGATGTGAAGATTTCTTGACCAATGCAATAATCCGATGCGATGAATCGCCTGTGATGACTTCCGATTGCGATGACACATTTTGCGATGATTCTGATGCAATGAATCCAATGTGATGACTTCCAATCGGACGGTTGCGATTAAATCACACCGTTGCAATCACAAAGTTCAATGGCTTGTTCCATTGTTCTGCCTCCATGCCGATGCGATGGCCCTTCGGACCCGATGATATATTAACTCACCTTTATTCACCAGTCCCGATGTACTATGGCCCACTTATCATTTTATTTCATTCGTTCAAAGTTAGATCTTGGTTAAAACATAAACCACTGCACATTAATGTTGGTCCCACAGCATATTCGACCAACCCATCCATCCATTTCATCGGACAGCTGATAGCTTATCGCATTCCATAGACGATAATCCGACGGTCATCGCATTCCATTGCACTATCGCTATCACAATCACAACCTTCTGTTGTTCGATATGCCTTTGGTCACTGATATCTGTTGATGCGATGAGTGAAGGGTCCCACCAGCTATCGACCAACTCAGCGCTCGATACAATGGTTACAAATAACCGTGATCTAACGGTTGTGATTGGATCGCACCATCGAAATCACAAGGTTCAGTGGTTCGTTCCCTTACTCTTCCACTGCGCCGATGTGATCAGAGATTGCCGATGCGATGAGATATCCACCGTCGATCTTATATCTTTGATAAGATCTCTGCCGTCGATCTTCAACACTTCCGCTTTAAGCCTTAACATTAAGACTCCGCCTTTCGCGTGATGCGACCACCATTAGATCTTCACCAATCTTGATCCAATGGATATCGCATTCACAATATACTTGCTATTTAACATTTCCAAACGTCCATGCAATTTTCCCATGTGATCACCGTTGGATCTTCGCCGCATCACATCGGACGACTATCGCGTTACTTCAACCCCTGACCTTTAATTCTCAAAAATTACGCGAAATAGGCGGTTTTAGTATTGTGACATGTCATAATATGATACGATTGCGTTCCAAATGGAATAAACAGCTCATGGCCCAAAAGTTCTGTGAAACCAATGGTATGGTTTCCCAAAAACCACTTTCCTTGCGGGCCCCACTCTAATTACCTTTGTTTGTTTAACTGGACCTTAGGAATAGCGTTAACACCTTTGGAAATGTTTTGGCAATACATCGCTTTAATGAAACTCTTTTGTACCCATGTGACAACCTTCGGAACATTATAATAAAGCACTCAAACCAAAGTTAATTATAATGCGAACTCATATCATCGCATCTCATCGCATCGCAAATACAAACACTTGCCTTGTTTTTTGTGATTTCGATCTCTGCCGATGTGATTGTCACCGTTGATTTGCCCAGATCTACGGTCCTTGCTGCTGTTGTTCCTCCTGAGCTTGTTCTGTATTAAAGAGCACATTTCTCTCCTGAGCTTGTTCTGTATAATCTCTGGCCCTTGCTGTGTCTTGCAACTCTGCTGCCTCTGCTTCATCTGCTGCTTCGCTGCCTGGCTACCTCTTGCCGCCCCCTTTTTTTGCCGCCTCTCGGCCCTCCTTGTCCTGCTCCCCCTTTGTCTTATTGCTGGTTCTTCTTTGTTCTTTTGTCTTAGTGATAGTTCAAGTGCTGCTCCTTTCTTCTCCTTTTCCATCAATGACAATATTTCCAACAATTTCCCCCTTTGGCATTGATGGCAATACTTTAATACTCTTCTTTTACTTGCTTTTCCTCCCCCTTTGACATCAATGGAAAAGGGTTGCACATTTCCTAGTGTGGTTTCTAAATCTTGTCCATAATACTCTGATCTTGAGGACCTGTTCCATGCACTTCTTAGTTGCTCTGGCTCTTTTGTGACAATATTTGTTGATTGATCTCCCCCTGGAATGATGCTTTATTTTTCTCCCGATCTCCCCCATGGAATGATGCTTTCTTTTTCATGCTCAGCAACATCCGCAGACACTACCCCTAGTTTGTCTCTTAGATATTTGAATGGTTCTTTAGCAAGAGGTTTTGTGAATATGTCTGCTATTTGTTCCTTTGTTGGTACGTATTCCAACTTCACCAATTTATGTGCTACTTGTTCTATGAGGAAGTGGTATTTTATTGGGATGTGCTTTGTTTTTGAATGAATTACAAGATTTTTTGATATACTTATTGCACTTGTATTGTCACATTTGATAGAAATAGGTTCATCAATGCTTACCTTCATGTCTTAGAGAGTTTGTTTCATCCACATTACTTGTGTGCAACATGCTGCTGCTGCTATGTATTCTGCTTTTGCTGTAGATAGAGAGATAGAAGTTTGCTTCTTGCTTAGCCATGCCACCAGACTTTTTCCCAAATAGAATTTACCTCCACTTGTGCTTTTCCTGTCATCCACACAGCTGGCCCAATCTGCATCTGTATATGTTGTCAAAGTGAAGCTTTTTCTTTTTGGATACCATAGCCCATAATGTGCAGTTCCTTGTAGATATCTAAATATTCTCTTGATTGCTAGTAAGTGATTTTGTTTTGGTGTTGCTTGATATCTTGCCACAAGTCCTACTGCCAACACAATGTCTAGTCTAGAGGTAGTTAGGTACAACAAACTTCCTACCATGGATCTGTAAAGTCTTTGATCTAGATCTGCAGATCCATCATTAGCACATAGCTTGCATCTAGTGATCATGGGAGTTGACACAGGTTTGCAGTCTTCCATTTGGAACCTTTTCAACATCTCTCTTAAGTATTTTTCTTGTGAGATGAATGTTCCTGTGTTCTTTTGTTGAATTTAAAGTCCTAAATAGAAGGTGAGCTCTCCAATCATAGACATCTCAAATTCTGATTTCATTTCTTCAGCAAATTCTTTTGTTAACTTCTCTTTGTTGCTACCA
Organism: Pinus albicaulis; assembly: GCA_034641835.2. Lineage (NCBI taxonomy): Eukaryota > Viridiplantae > Streptophyta > Pinopsida > Pinales > Pinaceae > Pinus > Pinus albicaulis. The sequence continues at coordinate 1,774,917,354 of CM076580.1, forward strand.
AACATGATGTCATCTACATATACTACAACAATTAGGAGTTCATTTTCATTAGCCTTTATGTACAAATTGTTGTCTACTCCTCCTTTCTTAAAACCTTGTTTTTGCAAGTATTTGTCCAGCCTTGAATACCATGCACAAGGAGCTTGTTTCAGACCATATAAGGCTTTCCTTAATCTGCACACATAGTCATGTTTATCTGTTAATGAGAATCCTTCAGGTTGTTCCATGTAGACTTCTTCCTCTAGATCTCCATTCAGGAAGGCAGACTTCACATCCATTTGATATACCTTGAAATCATGATAGCATGCAAAGGCCAAAAACATTCTAATTGCTTCCATTCTGGCTACAGGGGCAAAGGTTTCATCATAATCAAGACCTTCAATTTGTGAATATCCCTTGCATACAAGTCTGGCTTTATTTCTGATTACCTGCCCTTGTTCATTCATCTTATTCTTGAATATCCATTTTGTGCCTATGACATTTTTCCCAGTGGGTATTGGAATTAATTCCCAGGTATTGTTCTTCTCAATTTGGTCCAGTTCTTCATTCATAGCATTTACCCAGTTTTTGTCTTTGTTGGCTTCTTTGAATTTTTTTGGCTCTATTTGAGATAGCATGGCTAGGTATACTTCTTCTATCTGTTCACCAAGCTGTCTTCTTGTCTGGACTCCCACACTCTTGTCCCCAATGATTTGATCTTCTGGATGATTCTTTTGAGTGTGTCTTGAGAGACCTTTTGAGTTTAATTCAGTATCTTCTATTGTCTTGCTCAGTTCATCATTATCTTGGTTCTCTTCTTCATGATCATCTGGAGGATTGCTGCATCTTGTGCTTCTTGTTCTGTTTGGTAGATCTTCATCAAATCTTACATCAATGCTTTCCACAATTTTGTGTAGTGTTTTGTTGTAGCACCTGTAACCCTTACTCTTGGATGCATATCCTAAAAATATTCCTTCATCAGCTCTTGCATCAAACTTCTCCAGTTTTTCATCATTATTTTTTATGAAACACTTGCTTCCAAAGACTCTAAAGTGCTTGATTGATGTTGGTTTACCATGCCATAATTCGTAAGGAGTCTTATCACAATTTGGTCTTAGATGAGCTTTGTTGAGAATGTGAACAGCTGTGTGTACTGCTTCTGCCCAATAGGTTTGGGGAATGTTACTTTCTTGCATCATAGCTCTGGCAATCTGTTGTACTGACCTGTTTTGCCTCTCTGCTGCTCCATTCTGTTGAGGTGTACCTGCAATTGTAAACTGTTGTTTTATCCCATGCTTATTGCATAGGTCTGCAAAATCATAGTCTGTGAATTCACCTCCTCTATCTGATCTGATGCACTTTAGCTTGTATCCTGTTTGATTTTCTACCAATGCCTTGAATATCTTGAATTTCTCAAGTGCTTTAGATTTATATTTGAGAAATGCTACCCACGTCATTCTGGAAAAATCATCTATTATCAGCATGAAATAAGATTCTTCGCTTGGTGCTTTAGTTCTTGAAGGTCCACACAGGTACATGTGTACAAGCTGAAGTGGCCTACTTGTTGATAGTTCATCTTTGGTCTTAAAAGATGTGCGGGTCTGTTTGCCCAGTTGGTAGGCTTTACATATGGTATTTGAAGGCTTCTTTATTGCTAGCATATCTCTAACTGCATTCTTCTTGCTCAGACTGATGATGTGGTCAAAGTTAAGGTGTCCCAGTCTTCTATGCCATAACCATGATTCATCAAATTTGCTTAGGTGGCTTGCTTCATTCTCTTCTTTCACTATATAGACATTCGTTCTGTTCGAATACCTTTGATCAAGGTCTTTCCTGTGGTGCTTGATCTTACTTCACAATCTTGGGCTCTAAAAAGAACCTCACAGCCTTTGTCACACATTTCACTGACACTTAGCAGATTGGCTTTCAGCCCATCCACAAATAGTACATCTTGAGCCTTTCCTCTTCCATTATCTAGACTGACTGAGCCTTTCCCTTTGATTTTCCCTACTTTATCATTGTCGAATGTTACATTCCCAGATTTATTTTCATCAAAGGTTACAAACTTGCTTCGATCTCCAATCATATGTTTAGAGCATCCACTATCCAAATACCATTGGCTTTTCTGATCTTGAGCTATTAGAGCCAGGTCACACTTATTCAACTTCTTTTTCCACTACATGCATCCTTTTGTTTGGTATCTTTCCTAAGAGGATGGACCACATTCTCTAAGAGGACATTTGTGACACTTGGGCCCGATTTGATGGCAGTCAAAGCATTTGATTATGTTTCTGAATGAATTATGTACACGAGTGAATTCTCCATTGTTCATCCATCTCCTTGAGTTTCCATACATCAGTCTTTTTCCATTTGTTCTGCACTCCTTGGCTTTATGGCTGAACTCCTTACAGTAAAAACAATACCCATAAAAACAATTAGAGTACCTGATGAAGGATTGTCTTCTCCATTTGTTTGCTTGAGGTAGTCTTTTCATTTTTTGCATCCTTTGCTGGTTGGAATCGATTCTCCTTTTATGACAATATGCAGCAATATGTCCCAGTTTGTGGCAGGCATAACAAGTGACATTTTTCATAGGGGGGAAGAATCTCCTTTGATAGCTTCCAAATTTTATATATTCAGGAGTATATGAGCCTTTTTCAGTTGACTGTTTATTTATTTCGTTCTTTGTCATTTGAGGTTCCTTCTTGTTTCTGTTTGCTTCATTGCAGGCTTCTACTTCTGTAAGAACCTTCTGGGCTGCTTCATTGTCCTTAACAGCTTTTACTTTCTGTAATCTTCTTCCTTGGACTTACTTGTTTCTCCTTCATAGCCTATCCCAGTGTTTATCAAGGGAGATCTTTGAGCATTTAGAATTTTATTCAACTGTTCAGAGCCTGTCATTTGAGAAGAGTTCATTGACAATTTCCTTTGGGAGTTTTCTAATTTCCTTCTTAAGCATACTACTTCTTCTTCCAATTTCTCTTGCTTCTGAATTTTATCCTCAATTTGCTTAAGTAGAGTGTCTTCTACCTTCTTGGCTTCTTCAAGCTCAACTTTCAACTGAATGAGGTCTTCCAAATTTATTTGAGGAGAATGTCTTTCTGTTTTCTGCACTTTAGTTTAAGTCTGTCTATTTCCTCCAGGGCACTTCTTAGCTCCCCCTCAAGATCAACTTCACCTTCTTCCTCATCTTCTAGAAGGAATCCTTCAAGCTCTTCCTTGGCCATCAATACAAATTCAGAGGTTCCCTCTTCATTTGAGGATTCATCTGAGCTTTCAGATGCATTGCTGTCTTGCTAAGCATAAAATGATTTTCTATTAAATCTCTTCCCTTTCTGCCAGTTATTTGTTTTGGTTTGCTCTGCTTCTTGAGTGTGATTCTTTGTTTTCTTATGAGGACAATTAGAAGCATAGTGCCCAACTCTTCCACAGTTAAAGCATTTAAATGGAAGTTTACCTTTATATTTGCCTGAGCCTCTATCCAATTTTCTGACAAATTTGGCCTCTTCTTCATCAGAGCAAGAGCATATATCTTCTTTTTCTTCTTTGTTCTTCTCTATCTTAAAGGTTGCCTCCCTCACATTTGACTTCCTCTGTGGCAGTCTCATCTCATAGGCTATTAAGTTTCCAAGTAATTGGTTCATGGTCAGATTTTCCCAATCAGTTGTTTCTTCTATGGCAGAAACCTTGGGGTTAAAGCTGGATGGTTAAGATCTTAGAATCTTTTGAACAATTACACATTCTTTTATGGTTTCTCCTAGAGCTTCCATGTTATTCACAATTACTGCAACCCTTAAGAAGAAGCTGGCAATGTCTTCATCATCATTCATTTTTATATTTTCAAACTGAGCTCTATAGACTTGCAGTTTGGCTATCTTCACCTTTTTGTCTCCCTCATGGATGCTTTCTAATGTATCCCATATTTCTTTGGCAGTATTGTTGTGCATTACTTTGATAAATTCTGCCTCACACAGTCCACTTAAGAGTGCATTCATGGCTTTTGCATTAGCTACAAAATCTAGTTTGGCATCTTTCTCTGAGTCAGACTCCTTTGGGGCATATCCCAATTCCACAGCAGCCCAAACTTCTATTCCTAGAGACATTATGTACGTCCTCATTCTTATTTTCCAGAAGGCATAATTTGTACCAGTGAACAAAGGGGCTTTATTTGTTGAGCATCCTTCTAGACTAGCCATCCTGGGGACCTAGGATCTCCTTCCAGTTGTTAAACTGATACAGAAGGAACTGGCTCTGATACCAATTGTTGAACCCTTGGTTAAACTGAGAGGGGGGGGGGGGGTGAATCAGTTTAATGTAGTCATGTTCTTATTAAAATTTCTTTTATACTCATTCACATTCTCATTTTGTGATCAACTTAATATACAATGGAACAGCAATCTTAATAAGTGAGCAGCGGGTATTAAGCAGAATAAATACAGAGTATCAACACATAATCATCATGCATATAGATAACAGATTTAAGTGGAAACCCATAAGGGAGAAAACCACATCTTATTATTGTTGTGATGCAAAGGCAAGCTCCAACTCCTTCTCACCACTAATTTTCTGTAGGCTCCTACCTACAGGAGGCTACAACCTCAATTCTGCAAGCTACAACTTGCAAGGAAGCTCCAACTCCCATCTATTTTCTGTAGGCAACAACCTACAGGAGGCTCCTACCTCAGCCAGCTACAACTGACATCTATCAAGCTACAACTTGATATGGAAGTACCCACTTTCTCACTCTTTCATAAAAATGTTGATTCTCCTAGATATCAGCTCTGTTGTGTTCCTTCTTCACTGTTGTCCACTCCTGCCTTTCATGACCGCCTCTATATCATCTCTCGATCTTCAGCTTTCTCTATCTCCCTCATTCTTCTCCTTTACATATCTTTAATTTTCTCCATTCTCTAGCCTCTTTATGCATATCTATGTGACATCATTTATAGAGGTTACCTTATGATTGTTTGTATTCCACAGGGAATTTGAAGTGAATAGGTATGACTCTTTGCCTTCCACCTTCTCGTTTTCTTGCCTAGCACATTCGGAAAAATACAACAATATGTATACACTTCAATATTACAGTGGGGTATTTCTTTGCCTACAGAGACTTGCCTTTGCATCACAAACAATATAAAATTAATTAAAACATTTACATTTACATTTGCAACAGATATATCTCATTCAACCCTTTCAGTTCTTGGCTCACTGTATGTTTGTCTTTTCTGCTGTTGTAGTGTAACAGTTCTGCATACTCTCCTACTTTCTATGCATGTAGAATGCATTTCCCAAATTATGTTCTAAATCTAGCAGCTTTATCAATGCGGAAGCTTTCTTCAACCTTCATGGTTCCAACCATAGCCAAAATCTACTTTGCAGACTTACCATATGAAATGATCTTATTAAACCCTTCAGAACTTATCACGTTGAACTGTCGGAAATGAATAATTGAAGCCTTTTAACCAATGTTCAAAACTTCAGGATTAAGGTCGGAGCTCAACACTTTGATAAAACTCTGTTAAATAACCCTTTCGGAGACAGTATTAAAACTTTAGGGAATGTTATATAATTACACTTTACGCAAAGTTTAAACCCTCTCCTGGCGCTATAATAATAGACCTTTTTAACACAGTAATTAACCTTTCGGGCCCAGTTGCCGAAATCTTTCTATCTGCCGATGCGATGAAATAACTCTCATGCGAAGATTTCTTGACCGATGCAATAATCCGATGCGATGAACCACCTGCGATGACTTCCGATTGCGATGAATCCAATGCGATGACTGCCGATCGGACAGTTGAGATTAAATTGCACCGTCGCAATCGCAAACTTCAATGGCTTGTTCCATTGCTCTGCCTCCACGCCGATGCGATGGCCCCACACTGCATTGATATATATGTTGGCTCATATATACTTACCAATGCACCTTTATTCATCCTTCAACTTTGGTCTAAAAACCTCGGTGCTAACAGATATTAAACCCTATGTTAATATATCAAACTTTGTTTTAAGACCCAATGGCGAAGATTCATTTGCGGAAGCTTTTCTTTTACATGGAGCCCACACTATGGAGGCACTCCACCTCATTTAACTTTCCCAATCCGACGGCTGACATTCCATCGCACTATCGCAATCGCAACCTTCAGTGGTCCGATGTGCCTTTGGTCATCTGATTTCTGCCGATGCGATGAGCAAAGGGTCCCACCAGCTATCAACCAACTCAGCGCTCGATCCAACAGTCACAAATAACCGTGATCTAACGGTTGCGATTGGATCGCACCATCGCAATCACAAGGTTCAGTGGTTCGTTCCCTTAATTCTTCCGCTGCGCCGATGCGATTAGAGATCGCCGATGCGATGAGATCTCCATCATCAATATTTTATCTTCGATAAGATCTCCACCGTCGATCTTCAACACTTTCGCTTTAAGCCTTAACATTAAAACTCCGCCTTTTGCATGATGCGACCACCGTTAGATGTTCACCAATCTTGATCCAACAGATATCGCATTCACAATATACGTGTTGTTTAACATTTCCAAACGTCCATACGCTTTTCCCATGCGATCACCGTTGGATCTTTTCCGCATCAAATCGGACGGCTTTCGCGTTACTTCGAGCCCTAACCTTTAATTCTCAATAATTACGCGAAATAGGTGGTTTTAGTATTTTGATGTGTCGTAATATGATATGATCGCATTCCAAATGGAATAAACCACTCATGGCCCAAAAGTTGTGCGAAACCAGTGGTATGGTTTCCCAAAAACCACTTTCCTTGCGGGCCCCACTCTAATTACCTTTGTTTGTTTCACTAGACCTTAGGAATAGCATTAACACCTTTGGAAATGTTTTTTGCAATACATTTCTTCAATGAAACTCTTTTATACCCATGTGACAACCTTCGGAACATTATAATAAAGCACTCAAACCAAATTTAATTATAATGCGAACTCATATCATCGCATCGCATCGCAAATACAACCACTTGCCTTGGGTTTTGTGATTTCGATCTCTGCTGATGTGATTGTCACCATTGATCTGCCCAGATCTACAGTCCTTTTTGTTGTTGTTCCTCCTGAGCTTGTTCTGTATTAAAGTGCGCATTTCTCTCCCGAGCTTGTTCTGTATAATCTCTGGCCCTTGCTGTGTCTTGCAACTCCGTTGCCTCTGCTTCATCTGCTGCTTCTGATTCAATTCGCTACCTTTGCTTCATCTACTGCCTAGGCTACCTCTTTTTGCTACCCTTGCTGCCTCTGCTCCTTGTCTGTCTCCTTTTCCTTATTGCTGGTTCTTCTTTGTTCTTTTGCCTTAGTGATAGTTCAAGTGCTACTCCTTTCTTCTCCTTTGCCATCAATGACAATATTTCCAACACTTGGGTCTTGGTAGATCTAGAGTTAGGCCATCTTAATTTTCCCCTTTAGATAAACCACATTCCACATGAATACCATGGGTTGTTTTTATAGTTTAGTAAATAATTTTATTAAATAATTAGTTTAGATCTATATTATTTATGAGAGGGATCAATGAGGTTTGCATATCAAGACATTTGATCCCTCTTGGCTCTTGGTAGATATAGAGTTAGGCCATCTTGATTTCCCCCTTTAGATAAACCACATTCCACATGAATACCATTTGTCAATACCATGGGTTGTTTTTATAGTTTAGTATTGTTTTTATTTTTTATTTGACCTAGTTAAAATGTTCATTACAATATGTCAATCTTTTTATTTAATTTTATTTAATTTTTATTTTTGTGTAATTAGACAAAGTCACCAAAACCTAAATTCAATCACTTATTAAAAAAAAAAAACTAACATTATAAAAAACATATATAAAACTTTTACTTGTGAATCTAATGGCCTAAAACATTTCAATCGTCTAACATTTGATCCAATGGCTCAGACATTGACACAGTGACACTTAGGAGAGTTGTTTTCAAATAAGAACGTCTTACGACGTAATAAAATATAGTTTATCTATTATATGTTTTGAGGGTTTTTTTAACTTTAAATTAAACCTTTTTTTTTTTTAATTAATTGTTATAATAATGATCGTTATAAGATATAATTTATCTGTTATGTGTTTTCTTTTTTTGAATTAATTTCTATAATAATAATTGTTATAAGATATAGTTCATCTATTATGTGTTTTGGAAGATTTTTTTAGATATAATTTAATTTACTCAAAATCCAATATGTATATGCAATATATAGATTGCAATTAAATTAGAATTACAAATTTAAATTATAAATTCTCCACAATCAAACTACCTAAGAATTCCATAGTTTAATTATTTTTTATAATAAAGAATCCGTATATATATATACTTTAAAACCAATTTTAAATAACATATATGAAGTGTATATGATGTTTAGACAACACCTTGCTATAATGTAAGGTACTTTTCTCATATTCTTTCCAGGTTAAATCTGTAATACTCAAAGCTTCGGGTTATATTACCTTAATTTGTCATTTGACTTCATATTCAAAAAATTAGGGATTTGTTAAGGTCAAAGTGATGAAGGTTGTACATGTGAACAGATAAACAAACGTAAAGAATTTCTTTATTTTCTACCTTTAATAAACTTCGAATGTCCCCGCAATGGGTAATTGTCAAATTAATGATTACATGGAGTTTATTGAATTCATCTGATGAATATGCCCACCAAATCTGAGTATGATATAATACGGTAGCTAATTTGATTTTAAGCTACAACAACCAATTTCATTCCCACCAAAACTAACTATGATATGACCCGCTCATCAGCTTGAGCATGGAAATTTTGTAAGCGAAATAGAATGCTTCAGCATAAACTTCTGTAGATTTGGAAAAAATTGTTGGTTAAAAGAAAAAGAGTAAAGAATAAATTTGTTTTTAATTAAAGATTGAATAAAGAATGATAATTTGATTTAATGAGAAAGAATAAAAGAATGATAACGACACCAACAAAAACAGTTGGGTTGATATGGTTTGATGTCGTTATGCAAGTAGCGTCTTACAAGAACTGGTAAGAGGATCCCACATGGCAAGCAGGAGAAATTTGTGGCCATCGAGTCCATGGGAATTATAACTTGCCCCAGTTGTTTCATCCACCAGAAGCTCCCCGGGGAACCCAGGATATGCCCTGTTTCCATATATTCCAGGGCATGTGGAGACGGCCTCCAGAGGTGCCGCAACGTCGCTCTAGAAATAGCCGGTGTTGAAGGGATTAGTGGCTGCCCCTTCCACAACGCTAGCAATGTTGATGATCATCCCATCGATGCCCATGTGACCGTTTGGTGCCACCAGAGGGGATTAGTGGCTGCCCCTGCCACAACACTGGAAATGTTGATGATCATCCCATCGATGCCCATGTCGTTGTTTGGTGCCACCAGAGGAGGAGTCTGGGGTCCGTCGATTGGCTGATGAAATGGCCAAGCGCACTGTCCAGGGCATTGAGTTTCAGAGTTCCCAACCCATGCGTATGGAAGAAGTTTTTGATGCTTCTCCCCCTTTCCCATCATTCAGCTTTTAGTTGATTTCTGGTCAGAGACTAGCTTGAGACTGTCATGGAATCCGCAGGAACTCATGCAGAACCCCTCCACGATAACATCCTCGGATGTGAGCACCAAGTACATTACAACATTATTTTCCAGTAGAGGCACAACTCCTGAGTTGATGGCAGCTTTAACCAGAGTAGCGATGTCAGCTCTCTTGAGTGACTTGCCAAGGGAATAGCCTTTCTCCACCACCTGCTTTCCCAGCATTGCAATGCTATCACTGGTGCTGGTGGTGGTGATGGAGCTGAGGAGCTTTGCCTTGGTGTTGTAGTTGTGGGTGGTATTCCACCAAGAAGACACAAAGGTCTTCTTTGCTTCTGTTTCTGCTCGGAGAGAGAGAGACTGCAGGAAGTCCCCCACAATGGAATGTTGAGTAGGGCTGAATTTCCCATACCAAATCAAATGGAAATTCAGGGAGCCAGGCTTAGTCGTGAGAAGTGGACCATTGTAGTGTGTCAATACCACCTCTGACTCTTCCACTAAAGAGTCCAACACCCTGGAATGCCCTACTGGCTGAATAACATAAGCAGTTGCCGACAATGACATTGATATGTTTGCAACAATCATAGACATAATCACTATGTTGAAAAAATTGGCAGCCCTGTGAGGCCGTAAATCAGCCATTTTGCAGCTTAGCAGAGAGAGACAGACAAATATTGAGAGAGACAGATATTGAGCCAAATGGTAGAAACAGATACGGTGGTCTGTGAAATGGAATGACATGGAGAGATTGAAATAGAGGATGAGGAAGCGGTTGCCCCCGGAAGATGAGATAGAGACGGAGATGGAGCTGACAACGACGGATAGCGAGGATTGATCATTGAAGTAGATGATGCCTCACAATTTCCTCATTCCCTATTTTTTTTGCATATGTGTATGCTCTAGCTGGACTTCATTGGATACAAGTGTACAACAGTCTCATCCACGTTCAACAAATTGATAAAGGAGTAGTCTATAATGCGACTTTTCGGAGATTCCGATCATCTGAAAAGCACATTTTTCTGACTACCTCTCCGTCACCATCTCCGCGCTGGAAATTCCATCTGTTTCTCTCTGTTTACCACCATCTCCGTCTCCGTCTATCACCTCCCAGCCTAGAAGACCAACACCGCCAATGCATTTACTTCTCCAACCGTGCCATTTGATTTCAAATTTTGGCCATCCCCTGCTATCGTCCCTTACCCACCTCCGTCACCACCAAGCGCATACGGCATCCATTGACTCCCACAGCTTGAATCAACTTCAATTCCTTGGTTACGTCGAAGCAGATCAGCCATGAAAGGATTTTTCAATCGACCTGCCATGAAAGCAAATGGGATCAGCCATGAAAGGGTTATCCAATCGACCTAGAAAGATCTTTTGAGAACTTGCGATTGGTCACCACTATGGGGTATTCTAGTTGTGGAATATTCCCCCTGTCGCAATGGATCACATCTCTTAAAAGAACATCGAGCAGGCAGGAACATGTGGAGACAAGTAGCACACACAGACTATTATTGCTTAGATTGATGCGTTCAAATATTTTATGCTACTAGCACGTGGGAATGGCCCCGAAAGGTCTTACTTAGCATTTAGGTAAAAATGAAAAACATTCATAATATCATCATAGTAATCTTATTCACACGATGTTATTTCAAGAAAAACTAGTAAAGTGAAAAAAATGTTTGTGCCATATTTTTCTTGAACATTGTACCAGTATATACTTCTAACAACTTAATAAGATTTAGAGTCACATTAGATACATAAATTACTATTTGACATTCTATTTTACATACTTTATTTATTTTCCTGGGATATCCTTAATGAATATCTCATGAAAGAGGCTCTTCCTCTTATTAAGATTGTTGTAACCTGAATGTTGTAGAAGATTACAGTTAGCTCATATGGCAACCGTGTAACAGTCTATTTTGCCTTATAAGGAACCTGTGCAAATATATGGAAAAAAAAACAAATTGAAGTGAAAAAATAACCAGTGTATTATCTTAAGAGTCTTATGACGTGTTAAGGTGTAAATGTATTATGCAATGTGCATTTCTTGCATCCAAAGAATGTATGGACTTGTTTTATGCCCAATTCTTCCATTAGCCAATATTAATGTTCCTCTTTAAGAATTGTAGCAGTGCCAAGTTCATAAAAATTGTACCAATGCTAAGTTCATAATCATATTTCATGAACTTGAACATATTGGATGATGTTGAGCATGTTTAAGGATGTTGAAAGTTGTCCCTCCAGTAAATATTTCTTGATTATTATGTTCCTTTTTATTGAAACATTAAATATATTTTCTAAATCATGTATTTTAATCAGTGTGACAAGAAATCTCAATAAATTTTAAGATTTCTATTAGTTTTATATCAAAATTAATTTTTGAGACTAATGAGTTTTGCCATTTCAGTCTAACCCTTATTGTAAACAGGGCAGTTGTTTGCAATAGTTGTATAGTCTCCTCATAATGTGGTCATTATCTCATGATTTATTTTGTTTGTGCTTTCAAAGGTTACTTTGCAATCAATGCAATTGTTTGCAATACTTACTTTGAATAGTTGGCTCCTACTTTGTTTACTTTGATATAGACTAGGGTATTTTTTGTAATTGAAAAAGGTGCATGTTTGACCAAGTTTTAGGTAGTAAATTTAGCAGGAACATTCCTCATAGTTTTATCGACCAAATTTTTAGGAGTATAGCTCCTTGAAATTTGGAAACTTACAGGTTACAAAATTATGCAAAATGTGGATGAAGGTAAAAATAAATACATTGAATAGGCTAAGTCTGACTTTATGAGTTTAAACCATGCCCTCCGGGCTGCACAATTTTTAACAATTAACAAAACTTTCACCAAAATTTAAAATATACCGAGCAATGATCCCCACTGAAGAGGAAGGATGGTGACAAGAATGAATGGAATGGAAAAAAATATTGAAATACCAAATTAATGACATTGTATATCAGTGATTACACAACAGAATATGTACAATAAAATTAACTGTCCCAAGAAAATCTCTCAGACAAATAATTTGTAAAATATAAATATTGTTATATAAAAGTGCACTCTGGCATATACTTATAATGTTGAACCAAAAAAATTAGAAGATAAAATGTGTTCAGCCTAATCCCTTCGAGGTTGCATTACATTTGTTGCTAACTTTTTAACTCTGCCCCTGTAGACTCTTTGCTCTTCTTTGGCTAGTTTTCACCTCGAGACTAACTTTTCAACATTGCAATCTGGGGATGCTCTTGTCATCTTCAACCAGTCACCACTTCAATATTTTAAAGTCTAATCAAATTCTATAATTCTCGTTGCATATCTCTCAACATGGTTCATATTGGAAAATACTTCAACATTAGAATTGTTGGATCCTCCAATGAAAACAAGAGAAAAGTTTCAAATATTTGGAATAATTTTCTATGATGGGCTTCTTCTGGAAATCCATAGCGTTTTCAAACTCTTCAACTAAATTTCTATTGTGTGAAAATCATAAGTGTCTCAGATTAAGAATATTTTCTAACACTCTATTGCTCCTTAATCTAGGCAATAATAGTCTGTGTGTGCTAGTTGTCTCCACATTTTCCTGCCTACTCATTGTTCTTTTAAGAGATGATCCATTGTTGCAGGGGGAATATTACACTGCAATAATACCCCATAGTGGTGACCAATCGCAAGTGGTGACGGAGGTGGGTAAGGGAAGATAGTAGGGATGGCTGAAATTTGAAATCAAAATGGTGCGTTTGGAGAAGTAAATGCATTGGCAGTGTTGGCCTGCCAGGCTGGGAGGTGATAGACGTAAACAGAGACGGAGACGAAGACAGTGGTAAATGGAGAGAAACAGATGGAATTTCCAACGCGGAGACGGTGACAGAGGGGTAGTCGGAAAAGTGCGCTTTTTGGATGATTGGAATCTCCGAAAAGTCGCATTATAGACTACTCCATTGATAAATTGTTATTATTATTTTATTTCTTCGACTAAACTCAAAATATAAATATGAATATAAATAGAGATAAATAATTAGACCGAACTCTTTCCACACATAATTTTTGGCATTGTGTGGGCTTCCTCCTAACCTGCATAATCAGAATAGAGAAAGTGCCTCTATTATTAAACCTTCCTCCTAACCTTTCAATATTCTATTGCATCCAATTTTGAGGGCTGTTGACTGGACTTCAAACCATGTGATGGTGATCTCATTGGTTGGAAGGCTTTGATATGGCGGATTTCAAATCTTTATGCAAAACGGTTGAATAACTTATCACGTCCATTTTAGGGCCTGGTGATGTAGGCACAAAACAATGCAAACGAGCATTGATTGGTTCGTGGGGATGACGATGTGGAGTCATGGGCTCCACGGGAGTTGACGTGGGTGCATTCAATAAAACAAAAACGAATGCGCATGAGATAATGTGGTTGGGGAGAGGTTTTAATGGCGGTAGGTGAATAGTTTGAATGTGGATGTGTTGCGTGGTTTGACCACGGATTTCATTGCAGAGAAGTATGGCTATGGTCTTTGAACAAGTATGGGTTTGCACTCAAACAATTATTTCGCGGTGGAGTGTAAATTCATCAAAAAAAAAACTGCTCCTGATGTCCTCCAGGAACTCAAATCAAACTTAAATTTTTGTCCTCCTTGCTCAGTTGCAGTTGGGTTTAAATTTCATCAGTTAAAATATGTAATTACCTCTCGCATGCATTGTTAGACAATCAGTTAAGTGACTTAGTTAATTTGAGTGATAGATATACTTGGTGAGTGCGTTAGAGTGAGTTAAGTGAGAGTTGATAAAGTTGAGTTATGTGAGAGTGTGTGCATGTCAATTTAGGTTAAATACCCTTCACCGGGTTCATTGTATTTAGATTGTAATTTACAGTGATTGAAGATTAATTGAAGGATCGTAGCTCATTATTTCATGTGTGAAATATTTGTATTTGAATCCTCTGCCTATCCAAAAAATTGGTATCGGAGCTGAGGAAGGATTAGAAGATCCGTGGGCGAGCAAAACTAGAGAAAAAATGCCAAGAGCAAAAGGCCGACAATTTTTTTTTAATTTTTTAACACGGAGGTCCGCATGTTTTCAGTGTAGCAAAAGCAGAGGTCCGCGACCCTTCCTTTGAAAACTTGCGGAATTTTTGTTAGCAATTGGCTGATATATTTACAAATCTAGTGATCAATTTGGCTGATATATTTACAAAGCCATTAACATTAGATTTGTTTGAGTTTCACAAAAGAAACTTGGGTTTTGTAAGCCTAGCTGAGACAAAGACCAGCATGCATGTTTGATTTGTCATGAGTTATGTTTTAGTTTAGTGGTCGTAATTAAGGGGGAGTGTTAAAATATGTAATTACCTCACGCATACATTGTTAGACAATCAGTTAAGTGAGTTAGTTGGGTTGAGTGATAGATATATTTGGTGAGTGAGTTAAGTGAGAGTTGATCAAGTTGAGTTATGTGAGAGAGTGTGTGCATGTCAATTTAGGTTAAATACCATTCATCGGGTTCATTGTATTCATATTGTGATTTAGAGTGATTGAAGATTAATTGAAGAGTCACAGCTCATTGTTTCATGTGTGAAATATTTGTGTTATATTTGTGTTTGAATCCTCTACCTATCCAACAATAAGCACACAATAAGTATATGAACCAACCGTTTCAAATAGATGTGTATGAGAAATAGAAATTACCACATAAATTGTGAAAATGTATCAATTATTCAAGGGACTTTTATGATCCGAATCGGTAGGTGAAAATGTACACATCTGTATAAAATTATTTTAAATTAAAAACATCAAAGAAAATCAAATTGTTTGTAAGTATAAGTATAAGGATGCTATTTACTTTATTTTAAATAGATATTATATTGTATTATTTGTATACAAATTAAAATTAAGAGAATTCCCAAGACAATTATTTAATAAATTTTTTTCACTTGAAATTTAAGTAGTACATAAAAATATCTAAGTATAAAAGATTGATAATTTCCATTGAGATTGCTCTATAAATCTCTATGTTGGTCACCTCATCATATTTAAGAAGCTTGTTGTAGTGGACTTGGACTGGCAGTTACAGTCACATGGGGAATTTAGACTGACCATTTGACTTTAGGTAATTCAGAATTCTTCTATGAGATGTAGCCTATCACTGCACTCAAACTCCTTTATCAAGCTTCATTCTCCATGGGTAGCCTCTTCCCTTTTGTCCATCAGTCTTGGTTTATATTCAAAATTGTTAGTTAATTCCCCCTCTAAGCATCTGTGCATCCCCCTTGCAATTTGCATTTTTTCTTTAGGTTTTGACCTTTAATCTATTCCTTTCTGTAGATTCTTTCACAGTGTTTGGAGTCATATGAGTCACCTTGGAATTCGACAATAAACACCCTTGAGGCCTTCCATACCTTATTTCATGTACAATCCCTTGGAAGTTGGAGAGTGTTCTTTTCTTTCATCCATGTTGCATGAATTTTGGATGTTCCATCCCTATTATGTGCCACTGTCGCCCTAGAGTCACTCCCAGTTTTCCCTCCTCTTGTTTTGAAGTGGTTTTGTCAGTGGGTGTTCATATTTTATTGGCCTCCTCTTCTCCTTTAGGTTGCAATGAAGGCTTACAACAAGAAAAACCTGGGAGCGAGGGGACACTATTGGTGTTTGAACTGCATTGCAAAAACTAAGTCCCTGTAATTGGATATCATGGATACTAAATGTTGATATTTTGGGTAGCATCGGATGTTCTCTAGCTCCGAAACTTTGAGGAGGGGCTAGACCACACAATATCTCCAAGACCCAGAAATCGTTTGGAGAAATTTCACCCGGTATGAAAGTTATTCAATAAATTAATTATTTTAATGGAGACCCTAAGTCTAACTTAGGGAAATAAAATAATTAAAGGGAATTAATTTAAACATGTGGGTGATAATGTTCTAAGTAACATGGATCAAGACTTTTCTAATCTTAGCCGTTGATTAGAGATTATATAACGACCGTTGATTTATTAATGAGAAAAGTATTAAAGGAATGATTGGGGTCTATTAGAGGACACAAAGAGCGGTAGCACTTGAGCTAAGTCGAAATTCTTGGGCACGGTTTGCTGAGAATTTTCGAGTGAGCTTGTAGTGATTGAGAGGGGTATATCGGCGAGGGATTATTCTGATCTAAGGTTGAGAATAGTAAGGCAAAGAGGCAGATCCATACTAGGCAGCATAGAGACCAACATGAAGGACACAACCTAGTGAGGCTCACATAGAGGCAGCATAGAAGTTGACACAAAGCCTTCAGGGTGACGCAGGGGCAGCGTTGAGCCCAGAAGGGTGACGCAGGGGTAGCCTGTGTTGCGCAGAGGTTGCACAGTGGGTACGGTGGGAAGGAGAAGCTGACATAAAGGCTCGAGGAGCAGTGTTGGGGTTCTAGTGGGCCAAAAAGGGCTCGTATTCAGTGTTTTTAGAGGAGTGCTTCCTTAGATGAATCAACCATATTTTATGTTTCCAAGTGATAGGTACATCTGCCATGAATTATCTGTTTGGAAAACCATTACTGGTGCCCTTGATTGTATTCATATATTCTACTTAATAAACAAACCCGCTAAGAGGTGTTGCACTGATTTTCCCGCATTGGTTTTTTCCAAGGACATTGTCCAAAAAATATTGTGTCCTTTGTCATGTGTGCATTATGCTTTAGTAAATGATTTGTATGTATGTGTAGGTTGCACTTGTGTTAACTTTGATATTTTACTGAATAATTCATAAAATAACTTATTAATTTAAATCAAACAAGTATGAGAAGTAAATCAAGATACTGCAGTAGGGTTTCTATATTCATAAATTTTCACATGGTATCAGAGTGATTACAGATGATGTTGAAGCCATTAGCATAGGGCTGAATATTTTTTTACTTCAGGAGGGCAGTTGAAGCTACACAGTTTCATAAAGAGGCAACGTAACATCAAAGGGACAACACAGAGGCCCTACAAGGGTGATGCAGAGGTTGACGCAGGCCCAGAAGGGTGACACAGAGCCTGTCAAACTCACGTTGAGTTGACGCAGAGGCTAACACAGGCCCAAGAGGGTGACGCAGTCCAAGAGAGAGTGACATTGTGCTGGTTACCGTGGCTGGAAGTGTAGTTTTATAATTTTCAAAGTTTCTAGTGGGGCATTGTTTCTGTCGGTGCCGAACAGTGCCTAGCAGGGTTGAAAAAGTAAGGGGAAACAGTTTCTCCATAGATTTTATAGCCAAGAAAATCTGAGATTCGATCAAGTGGAGTGATCGTAAAGGGTTGATTCAACAGAGTTGGTGAAGGATTTCTAGGAAGGAAATCATTTTCCAGAGGGAGAACATTCTCTAGAGGGTTTCTATGGCCAAGAAACCCAGATCCGATATTTTGTTGAGTGTAGCAGCAGTAGAAAAAAGAAGAGCACTTTCTTCGAGTTTGAGCATATATGACCCCGTATGGACTGAGAGATTAGAATATGTTAGACGATGTGTCTATCTTTTCCATCTGAAAAGCCATAATCCTGGCATTCCTTGATGAATATGGCATCAGAGACCATGTCAAGAATGTCTTGGTTGTGCCGACCGATGTTGATGCTCTAAATAAGTTTAATGACAATTAGGTACGGGATAAACACTTGATCATGGATGGAGTGAATGATCATGTGGCTCTACATATTGCCGAGAAGAAGACAAAAAGCGAGGTGTGGATGAAATTAGCCACGTTGTATCAAGGTAGCTCCATCCAGAGGAAGATGCTTCTGGAGAATCAGATGTGGATGTTCCAGATGCACAAGGGAGAGGAGATCAATCCTTTCCTCTTTAGACTGCATACTATCCAAGACCAGATGATTTCCATGGGGGAAACTCCTGATGATGCAATCATGGTGAGGATTTCCCTGAATGCAATCATTAATGAGTGGGAGACCTTTTTCCAAAGAATTTTGGGGAAAGCACAACTTCCAAACTGGGGGGGCATGTGGGAAATCCTTTGACGGGAGGAGATGAGGAGAATAACCAAGAGGGAATTCAACAGCGGAGGAGTCAAGGTTAAGAAAGAGGAGGAGGAAGATGCAACCCTAGCATATAAGGGACAAACGCAGCAAGGGAAGAAGAAGGACCTATCCAAGGTCTGGTGCTTCAGATGTTGCGAATTGGGACACTTCGCCAATACTTGTCCTAAGAAGAAGGGCAAGGAAGATTTGGATTCCAAGGCAACAATAACAAAAGGGGATGACAACGTTGATGATGATGTGGCCATGAGTTCTCATGTACCTTGAGAGAAGAGGTGGGGTGACATAGATCTATATATTGAGCTACAAATGGTGATCTCAGGATCCTTGAGGTGCCCAAACTCTTGGATCACATATGAGCTACGGGAGCCATTAAAGACAGTTGCAGGATGACTGGAGTCAGTGGATGCAGAGGATCATGGAAATGTGCAAGGTAGTGCTTGAACACTGAATATTGGAGCAGCGCAGTGTAGTGGTAGCAACATCGTGGAAGCAGTAGCGCAGAGGCTGATGGAACTTCATTAGCGCAGAGTGGCAGTGCTTACATAGTGCAAAGCAGCAACAAGGCAAAGGCTCTAGAGAGATAGCACAAAGCAACAACAGAGGGTGCTTCAGTGATGAGATGCAACAAGAATGACTTGTCTTTCAGTTGTTGGGTAATGTCCTTCAGTTGATTACTTCTTAGCGACTGAGTTGCAATGCAGCATTTAGCAGTGACAGTGATATAGGAAACATGGTGTAGTAATTTGAGAGGAAGTTGTAGTATAGATGTGTCAGTGACTGTGGCAGAGTCATGGGCAACAATACAGAAAGTAGCAGCGCATTGGATGGAGGGCACCAGGCCAAGCATCAACAGTGCAAGGGACCGATGCCAAAGACCAAAGTATCGCTTATAGAGTGAAGTGTTGCTAGAGCACATTCCTCGCTAAGAGGAAGTGTTGATATTTTGTGGTGGTAACCATACAAACCATCAAAGCTTAACATCGATGTCAAATGTCACTATATCTCTCAAAGCACAAAAGTACTTCAAAGAGGCTAACTATATCATTTTGTGAAACAGTTGCTCAATAAATTGATAGGAGGATAAGCATATGTATTCATTTTTTTCCTTCTCACGCATCAAATGTCATGTCATTAGTTCTTAATCAAGCACCAGGAAAAATCTAAATCCATATACTGAAGCGAATGTGATGTGAAATGATTTTGAGCAAAAGAATAAGTCAAAGTGATCAACAAAATGAATCCAAGAAACACAGGAACTAACAATTTCAAATAGATGTTAGAAACCACCACATAAACTAAGAAATACATTTTTATGATACAAAACATTAGATGATATTATACACATTTTCATGAATTTATTAAAAATAAAAATAAAAATAAATTATTTTAAATTAAATTTATTAAACATAAAAAGAATTGTTTGAAGTATAAAGATGTTATTTTTTTAAAGTAGATATTATATATATTATTTTTATACAAATTGCAATTTAAGAGAATTTTCAAAAGAATTATTGTATAATTTTGTTCACTTCAAATTTAACTTCAAATTTAAGTAATACTTAAAAACATTTAAATACATAAAATCGATAATTGCCATTGATATTTCCTTGTAAAAGCTATGGGTTGGTGTTATCATGTCTTTTAAGAAGCTCATTGTGTTGGACTTAGAGAAACCATTAGAGTCATAGGGGAATTTAGATATATCACTTGACTTTAGGCAATTCAAATTTCTTGTCACAATTGTAGCTTGTCACTGCTCAAACTCCTCTATCGAGCTTCATTCTTTTCATGTAGCCTCTTCCCTTTTGTCCATAAATCATAGTTTGTATTTAGAATTGTTAGTTAATTCCCCCTTTGACTGTCCATGTATCCCTCCCTACAATTTTCATTTTCTCTTTAGATTTCAACATTTGATCTATTCCTTCATGTGCATTATTTCCCAATGTTTGGAGTCCTATGAGCCACCTTGGCATTCAACACTAAACACCCCTGAGGGCTTGAATGCTTTAGTTGGCATTCAATCACTTGGCAGTTAGAGAGTGCTCTTTTCTTTCATCCATGTTACACGAATTATAGGTGCTCTGTCCCTATTTTGTGCCATTGTTGCCCCAAAGTCTCTCCTAGTTTCCCCCCTCTTGTTCTTAAGTGGTTTTGTCACTCAATGTTCATAGTTTATTTGAATCCTATTCTCCTTTGGGTTTCAATGAAGGCTCACGACAAGAAATACTCGGGAGTAGGGGAACAATATTGGTGTTTGAACTGCAACGAATATACCAAGTCCATGCAGTTGGATATTATGGATACTAAATTGAATTTGCAAGAAAAAATGCGAACAATCATCAATATTATGGAGGAAATATATGATATTAAAATCAAATTGGCACGTTAGGATGATGAAGTGGATGCCCTTCACTAGTGGATAAATAACTTGCAAGCTCAACTCTCTATCGGGAAAAGCCACAATTCGAATTAAACGCCTCTAGTAGACATGCCAACAAATCTCTACTAGACCTCAACATGCCTGTGAAGGAAGAATCCCACTTATTTTTCTAATGTATTTTCATTGTAAATGTGTTTTCTTGCTTGGCCAATTTAAACTCTTCTTCGTAGTAAATTCCTCTTTGGAGGATCATATCTCAAGAGCACTCATGTACCCCACTTCTCAAGTAACTGTTGAATCCAAGTGAAAATTTTAACAGAAAATCTACTCATTTATGTTTAAAAAAAAAAAAATTTCCACTGAGATTGTTATTACTAATGATATTTCTATGTCAATTTTATTTTTACAACAATTTCAATAACTACTTATGATGTTATTGATACTACTAGTACTTTAGCTCAATGCATTAAATTGGTTTTAGAGTTTTAATTACTATAAGTGCTAACCCTATAGGGTTTGCTCCCATTGTTAGTCTTACTTATGTTCCATTGATAGATATGTATCTACATCTTCAGTTCATTTGTGAAAATCACAATCATGATCCCTAACATTATAATCTTAAGCACAAGATGAATATTTAGCTCATTTAATAACCAAATCCCATCCACACAAAAAAAATTCACTTCAATCACAAAGCTCTTCACCACAATCTTGACCAAAAAGGTATATTTCAAAAATTGGAATAGGATGTGGATCTCAAATTCCAACTATGGTAACTAGTTCTTGGACATACATGAGTTAAATACAATCACTAGTTTAACTAGAGATATAATTTCACTAGAATGATGTGTTGCATTAAATAAAGGCTCATCAAAGTTGTATTGTGGGTTCTATTACTCCACATAGATGTAGCCAATTGTTGGCACATTAGCTTACTAGATTAAATCATACATGAAAGACAAATTGTAGAGAATTAAAGTCAATTTCAAATATATGATGAAATTTGAACTATCATATGAATCAAGTTTATAAGAAGCATTTGGTAGTAATACATGTCTTGCATTTGGCTTGGAGTTATGAAAAAAAAAAATGGTTTAAATATTTGTGTCTTGCAACCTAAAAAAATATGCAATGAATGATCATTATTGTCTATTAAGCAGAACATAGAGATCACAAGTTATGACCATTGCTAAAGAAGTTTAGGGGGTCTTGGTTATGGCATGAAATGTTACAATGTAGTATATGTTACATGAACATTTCCTTTTAATTTGCACTAATTTTATGGTAGTAGGCTACAACTTAGTCAAGCTCACACAAACACTATTTATGTGTATATGATGCATTCCATGAATTCTAATTTTGATTTGAAGTCTTGAATTGGAAGTAATTCTTTGCGTAATGGTGCTTCTACTACTTTGGGTTTCATTAGTGCCCTATGATACACAAAAGGAAAAATATCAGACATGAATAACCCCTAAGACCCCACATCATAGACAATAGCAAATGAAAGAACAATATTCTTGAAAATTTTACCATTTACCATTTTAGTAGAAGAAAAATATGGATAATGTAGATGAATGTCTTATGGCAGGCATGCGAAAATGCTAGTAGTGAGAATATAAAGTTTGTATTTGGGAATGCTAGGGGTAGTATCACATCTATGACAAATATGAATCTATCTCTTAGGACAAGTATATGAACTTAGGAGACATCAATGAAAACCATGGATTATTAGGAGACATTAAAAACCAAGTCAAGTTAGGAACAATAATCTTAGTAATTAAATTTGTATGAGCCAAATGCAATTTAGGGTGGCCGACCTCAAATGCAAGTGTTTTGATTGGTAAGTTTTCTTTCTTATCTAGTATTAAAAGTCACTTATTTTGCTAGAAATTGTAGTAGTTACAATCATATGTGATATGGTGATGAACATTTAATGTGATATTATTTTCCATCTACTTTAGTATTAATCTCCACATACATTTTCATTTCTCAATTAATTGGTTAAAAAATAAAACATATTCTATTAGAAAATTTTGTTTAAGGACAATCCCCTAATTTGTCTAATTCTTCTACATATTTAATTTTTACATGGGTAGAACCAACTTAATATATTGAGAAATATGCAAATACTTTCTAGTCCAATCAAAATCACATTAACACTAATTCATTTACACATGTTTAATCATATATTTGGCACTATTTAGTTTAGCATTTTTTAGGCAAAAATCCATGGAATTTTTTTAGCTATTGGAAATGTGAGGATTCCACCTCGACATTCATGTTACTAAACATACACAAAAAGGAAACATATGCATTGAAGGGAATCAATGCGTATAAAATACTTAACTTAAATATGTTGTCAAGAGTGAATAGGAATACTTATATCAACTTATTTTGTAAAAATTAAAAATATTTCATGAGATCATTTTTATTTTTTTTGTTGATTTAAAATTATATTGCCTCTAAATGGCTTCATACAAAACCAAATAATATTTTCTAAGCCAAGTCCTGACACAATCTACCACAAGGGAAACTGATACTATTGATAAAGGATAATAGTCTGGGTCTATCAAAATGTAAACAAATAGTACTACTAAATACATGGCCATTTAAAGTAAATGACATAAGCCAAGAGGCTAAAAGAGACATTAACTATATGATGAAGTGACTAGGGTCAGATCCTTGACATTTGTGCCTTTTGGGGATAGAGGTTTCAAGCCATATTGGAGATGTAATTCAGTCTGTGCTAACCAAGAATCCATACTAACAAGATAATAACATTAGTGGTGTTGAACTCGTTGAATTTCATTAAGAAAGGAGATGATGTCATTGTGATCCTCATGTTTTTCCTTCAGGACCCTACACAAGAGTGTCTTCATTTGCTAGTGGAGGGTAATGGAGTTAATATATTGGCTTTGTCTTCCCTTGGTATCCCCGCTTTTAGGAGCCCAATTAGCTATGTCAATTGGATTTCAGAATCAAAGTAAGCTTGGCAGTCATTTGTGATAAAGGCTTCAATTTGGCATATTTCCTCTTGGATTTCCAGAAGAGAGGAGTGGAAAAAAATGACAACATTTTGAGTTTTATATTGAGAACATGGGTTGCCTTTAGGACCTCTACTTCCAAACCCCAGAAAAACATGTATCCTTGAAAGATGAGTATCCTCTGGCAGGGCATGGCTTTCTAGGGCACAATACTAAAGAGTGAAGATGACCCCCAGTACAGTGAAAAGAAATTGAGAAAAGTGTTTAAGACAAAATACAGAGTATGAGGGATTCCTAGTAAATATTAAGGTGCCTTAGGGGTTTGGAAATAATCCTAGCAATATAAAACAATGGTTTAACATAGAGGGATGGTCTCCAGGCAAGGTCCAACAACCATAAGAAGCCACAAACACCAATACTAGGGCACACAACCAAGACAATTTGTAGACAATGAACTAGAAGTCGCCATGAAAATTCTATCAAATTGAAAGAGCTGAAGAAGAAGTAGAATTTGGACATAGAAATAATTACCTGGCAATGGCCAACCCACTAGGATTTGAAATATTGTAAGTTGAGAATCCTCCTACTCGAGCTTCTATCGTATCTTCTACTAATGTCCCAAGGGCCACCTCCTTGGTCATTGTTGTATTGCTCCTCTCACAGATATTCGACACTAGGTGTATGCACTAAATTTCAATGCCCTCAGAGAGAGGATTGGATTGTAATACAACTATCATAGACCCATCATTGTAGCATAGAGCTTTCCCCTCAACAAAATACAAATCACAAGAATTTTCATAGGAAACATAATTGTGATGGAGATAATTCAATGACACAAACCATGCACTGCAGCTAAAATATTTCACTTGTAGAAAGAGATTGTTGTATACACAAATGAATAACACAAATTCAAATTTAGCTATCCAGGATCATGCAGAAAAAGAACAGGATGCCATATGATTGTGGAGGGAATGCATACCAGTTAACATGTATGATTTCATGGGATGGAATCCTACCCTCTTAAATGCGATGGGAGGTGACGGGGTGGCGGGATCCCCCTCCTCTATGACATGAAATCCAACACCCTGATCATAGATTCATGAGATAAAAATTTTCATAGACTCTGTTATATATTTTGTTCTTATTCATTTTTGTATTACATATATTTTACTAATAATATCTTTGAAAATAATTAAATGAAATTTTATTAAAAATTATAAACATTATATTTATGAATTTTTTTTAAAAGTTAGAAGTTCCATATTTAATTTCATTGAATATTTCTCACAATTTTACCACTAGTAATAATTATTCTCTTCCTCATCTTACTATTAAGTACATTTCCAAATTTAATTTAAAATTAAATTTAAATTGTTTTGTTATTGCTTTAGTTTAAAATTTCTTTGTAAACAATTCTTACAGTAATAACAATATCCAAATGTGATTTGCAAAAAATTGACAAACCAACAAGGTTGTTCAAGAAAAATAATAAAACGATAAAAAAAGCATCATGAACCAAGTTATATATATTAACTAACATACCCTGAAGCACTCAAGAATGGAAAACCAGAGAGGAAGAGGTTAAATTTTGATTATGGTTAAACTTTTTTATTATATGTAAATGTATTAAATGAAAATTAACAATTCATTTAAAAAACCATTGCAGGGAAATTTAGTGCTTGTCACTCAAGTTAGAAACTATGCTCTAGAAAAAAATTCATAAAACATTATAACTTGCATTGGTCAATGCTAAGATAATAGTGCTTAATAAGAAAATCAAATCCTATAAACTTGATTTGGAAGGAACTAATAAAGTGAGATGTCTATCCATTTACAATTTTACTCCTACATAAATAATGGTGAGAAGTAACTCCTTATATGCATATTTATTTACGTCTTATTCCTATCCTTTTTTTTAATGAAAAGGCCTGCGTAAATTATGGTGGGCCTTATCCGATGAGTTAATTTATGCGGCCACAAAATGCTAAGGAAATGTTGATATACCAATATACCTATTGTAAAAAAAAATTGCAAGGAAAAATTTGTCTACAAATGGAATGTGTCATAGGCCAGTTGAACACTAAGGGATACAACACTATCCAACTACAGTTTCTACTACAAAACGAAAGTAGTGGTTTTCTCTAACCAAAGAAAGCATGACCAACATAAGGTCTACTTTGAAGGCAACATTCTGGAAGAAGTTGCCGACTACAAATACCTTGGAATTAACTTCAGCAGAAATTTAAGTTGGGATGGTTGTAGAAAGAAAAGAACTTTGGGGGGTTGGAAGGAATTTTATGCTCTTCAAAACAAGTCTAGAGAGGTAGAGCTATGGGACTGGAAAATCACTCTAACTCATTTTGGGCTTCTAGTGATTTTAGTGATTCTCTACGGTTGTGAATTGTGGGCCAGCAGCACAACCGAGATGTAGTGGAAACAAATTGAGAAAATTCAAAAGTGTTTAATTACAAACATATTCAAAATTAAAAGTGCAGTTCCTTATGCTATTTTGTTAAATGAAACAGGGGTTGCTCCTATTGAAGCAATTGATATAGTGCGAGTCATAAGGTATTTGAAAAGAATTGGGCAAATGAGAGAGGGTAGATGGCCAAAGGTTGTGTTTAATGATAGATTGTGCAAAAGAAAGAAGACTTGGATGCGGAAAAATAACAAATGCTTTAGTAAATGGGGTATTTTCTTGATCATGTGTCCTACAAACATTGAAGAGATAAAAATTTTTGTTATGGATAAGTTTCGCAAACGTACTAAGGAGAAAATAGAAATACTACATTGAAAAGTTTAACCCCAGTCATAATCATCAACAAAAAGCGTACATAGGGGCCAATATTTCTTGGAGACCTAAAATTCTTATTGCTCAATTAAGGACTAATTCTCATCAACTATGTTGTGGAACAGGGCGCTAAAAAAGGCCAAAAGAAATTTGGGAGGAAAGAGTATGTATTTTTTTCTCTTTTGAAAAAGTGGAAATAGAAAAACATTTCATTTTAGAATGCAAGGCTTTCAAAGACAGTAGGGAAAATTATGCAGGTATTTTGGCAGCTAGCTCTTGGGATAATCTATTCAGCGAAGAGTTTGTCGAGAAGTTGAGAACGTTTATTGTAAAACTCCATAGGAAAATAGTCGAATACAAGTGCTGGAGAATCAAACTGTTCCATAAATTATTTTTAGCCTTGTGAATGTCAAAAATACTTTCTTTCTTTCTTGTAATAGTATAATAAAAAACTAAAACAAGAAAAAGAAAAAGCCATTATTAAAAGATATGTAATAGTGCCATTATTAAAAGATACGTATTATTAAAAGATATGTAATAATATAATAAAAAAGAACTAAGAATACTTTTTCTTTCTTGTAATAGTATAATAAAAAAACTAGAACAAGAAAAAGAAAGAGTCATTATTAAAATATATATAATCGAGTTATTATTAAAAGATCAAGTAGTCTTTAGTGCGACTTTTTGATGGCTTTTACAGTGGCTTTTTCTGGTGTAATTTCTCTAAAATCCAGCAGAAATTTATTGAAAAGAGAAGTTTGATTGCTAACCTTGCACAATCGAAGTACCCTAGGGGTTTTTGAGGGTGTTGAATCCATATATAGAGTAAAAAACCAGTTTAAATAACAAAAACCAAGATTTTACTTTAATTTTTTCACTGGATTCCAGCACCTGAAACTCCAAAAAATCGCACTAAAAACAACTCCTTAAAAAATATGTAATAGTATAATAAAAAAACTAGAACTAAGAAAAAGGAAAAGCCATTTTTCGTATTCTATTGGTTTCGTTTCCGTGGTGGCAAAGATATGTAATAGTATAATAATAAACTAGAACTAAGAAAAAGGAAGAGTCATTATTCGTATTCTATTGGTTTCGTTTCCGTGGTGGCATACTTGTAGGAATAACCATTTTTGTATATTCAACCATTTTCAGAAAGTAATAATATTGTTGTCTAATAATTATTAAGAATCCAAGCATAAAAGGGGAACTCCATAGTGCCCTTTTTCACGAAGGGAATGAAAGTGAAGGGATGAGGTGGAAAGTGTTATGTATGGAGAGGAAATGAAGTAATACCTTATTAAGTCACTTGAGCAAGGGTCACCGGTTATGGCACACTCCCATGAGTAAAACAAAACAAACTAGTAATCAAGTGAATCATGATGTGTTGTTATGTGATCATGAAGTGTTGTTATGTCCTACTTCTATAAGCATGATTGTCTGTCATTAAAGGTCATAACACCATTAACACAGTTAAATGTGGTTTGTCCCAAAAGAACACATTTTAAAAGAACAAAGTTAAATATTTTTTTTTTTTTTTTTTTTTTGTCATAAAACAAGAAAGGGGATTAATTTGTTTTTCTTAAGAATAAATAAAGAAATAGCACATTTTAAAAGAGCAAAGTTAAATATCGTTTGTTCCAAAAAACAAAGTGGATTAATTACACCGCAAGCGTTGTCTTTGCTGGAATGGGGTAAGCAAACATTGTTCATCTCACCCAATCAAAATATTTGCACGCTTTTGCTAGTCTATTTTTATTAAGAATGAATATTGCACGCTTTTGCAAATGCTAATTTATTTTTATTAATAATGAATAAAAAATTGTAGGTCAATTTCATGAAAAAGAATAAAACAGAGATAACCACACCAGCAGAGCATTTGAAGGGAGAGATGGAACTGACAACTGACAGGGAGGATTGAAGTAGATTGGAGAGACAAAGCTGACAACGATGGACAGGGAGGATTGAAGTAGATGTTGCTTCGCAATTTCCTGTGTGTATGTGCGTCTGTGTATGCTCCAGCTGGACTTCGGTAGCCACCAGTGTACAACAGACTCGTCCACGTGCAACGAATTGATAATTGGTTATTATTATTTTAGTTCTTCTCCTAAACTCAAAACATAAATAGAGATAAGGAATTAAACTACACTTTTCCCACTTAGCATCTTTGGCATTATGTGGGCTTCCTCCTAACATTGTAGTCCTGATAGACAAAGTGCTTCTACTATACCGCAATGGGGTAGCTTGGTCATTTTTGAACGGAGTCGTCAAACGAGTCGGAGGAATTGCTCGGATGGTCAAAATTGGCCGGAATTCAGGTCAAAAAAATTTAAAAAATAGAAACAGTGTTTGAATCCTGATTTTGACATTGGAAATGGATTCAGCACCATCAAGAACCTGTAAGACACCCAAAATATTAAACTTTGATAGTTATAACATGGATTTAGAAAAATTCCTGCCGGATTTTTTGAAAATCTTATCGGAATTTTCATGATTTTCAGAGCGATTCCTCTGACTAGTTAGACTACGACTTTTTGAACGGCAGAATTGATTTTAATTTCAAAAACTGCAGTCGCCAGTGACCAGAATGGATGGCGAGCTGGTAGGCGGTTGTCCTCAAATGATGGCAGACAGAAGCATTCACCGGGAGGTCGTGCGATGCATAATGGTCGCGTCTCGCATACTTTGATTGTCTTTGATATACGCTTCATGTCATCCTCTGCAACAACAAAACACAAAGCAATGGCGTGGCACTGCATTTATTGATGATAAAATATACCTCTTTTTATCATGAAAAGGCAACTATGCCTTCGATGAAGCGCAGAAAAGCAGGAGTAACGAGGCATGTAAGGGGGTCAATGTCGGCGACTGATTGTTATATGGTGTGGAATATTGAGCCTTCAGATATTCACAGATATGGTGCTGCCCGTAGATGAGCGGCAGCGTGAAGGCACATGGGAAGCCTCCCTTCATGGTAACCAGAAGGATAAGGGAACCGATGGCGAGCAGCGATTTTCGTGCCACGTTCTCTCCGTTATTAAACAAACATTTCAGAGACTTTAAGCAAATGACATGTCAAAGCGCAATGACATAAGTCAGCCATTGCCTAGTGTTTTACGACAAGCTTTGTAAAAGCTATGCGTGGGTCATATCATCTCAAATCAAAAGCTCATTGTGTTGGACTTAGAGCAATTACAGCAATAGGGGGGATTTAGAGAGATCATTCAAAATTCTTGTGACGAATGCAGCTTGTTACCGTTCAAATTTTTCTATCAAGCTTATTTTTTTTTGCAGGTATTTTTTTTTTCGCTTTTTTCCATTAATCCTAGTTTGTATTTAGAATTGTCAGTTAATCCCCCTTTGATTGTCCCTATGTCTCTTTCTACAATTTGCATTTTCTCTCTAGGTTTCGACATTTGATCTATTCTTTCATGTGCATTTTTTCCAAGTGTTTGGAGTCTTATGAGCCACCTTCACATTCAACATTAAACACCCCTGAGGCCCTTGCATGCCTTAGTTGGTGTTCATCCCTTGGCAGTTAGAGAGTGTTTTTTTCTTTTATCCATGTTACACGAATACTAGGTGCTCCATCCCTATTTTGTGCCACATTTTCCCCAGAGTCACTCCTAGTTTTCTCTCCTCTTGTTCTTAAGTAGTTTTGTCACTCAGTGTTCATAGTTTATTGGACTCCTATTCTCCTTTCGGTTGCAATGAAGGCTCATAGCAAGAAAAAATCGGGAGTAGGGGGACAATATTGGTGTTTGAGCTACATTGAATATACCAAGACCCTGCAGTTGGATATTACAGATACTAAATTGAAGTTGCAAGAAAAAATGTGAACCATCAATCTTATGGAGGAAATATATGATGTTAAAATCAAATTGGCATGCTGGGATGATGAAGTGGATTCCCTTCATTAGTGGATCAAGACCCTAGAAGCTCAACTCTTTATCGGGAAAGGCCACAATTTGAAATTAAAGGCCTCTAGTAGGCATGCCAACAAATCTCTATTAGACCTCAACATGCATGTGAAAACCATGGATTATTAGGAGACATTAGAAACTAAGTCAAGCTAGGAACAATCATCTGAGTAATTAAATTCGTATGATCCAAATGAAATTTAGGGTGGTCGACCTCATATGAAATTGTTTTGATTGATAAGTTCTTTTTCTTATCTAGTATTCAAACTTTTTCTTCTTTTGTTAGTAATTGTAGTAGTTGCAATCATATGTGATATGGTGATGAACATTTAATGTGATATTCTTTTCCACCTACTTTAGTATTAAGCTCTACATACTTTTTCATTTCTCAATTAATTGGTTAAAAAATCAACCATATTCTTTTAGAAAAACCTGTTTAAGGACAATCCCCAAGTTTGTCTAACTCTTTTATATATTTGATTTTTACATGGGTAGAACAACCTTAATATATTGACCAATGTGCAAATACTTTCTGGTCCAATAAAAATCACATCCAACACTAGTTCATTTACACATGTTCAAGCATATATTTGGCACTATTTAGTTTATCATTTTTTAGGCAAAAATCCATGGATTTTTTTTAGCTATTGGAAATGTGAGGATTCCACCTTGACATACATGTTATTAAACATACACAAAAAGGAAACATATGCATTGAAGGGAATAAAAGCGTATAAAAAACTTAACTTCAATATGTTATCAAAAGTGAATAGGAATACTAAAATCAACTTATTTTTGTAAAGATAAAAAATATTTCATGAGATTATTTTTATTTTTTTTGTTGATTTAAAATTATATTGCCTCAAAATGGTTTCATATAAAACCAAATAATATTGTTTAAGCCGAGTTCTGACGCAGTCTACCACAAGGGAAACTAATACTGCTGATAAAGGATAATTACTCTAGCTCTATCAAAATGTAAACAACTGGTACTACTAAATACATGAGCACTGAAAGTAAATGACATAAGCCAAGAGGCTGAAAGAGACATCAAGTATCTGATGAAGTGACTGGGGTCAGATACTTGACATTTGTGCCTTTTGGGGATAGAGGTTTCAAGCCATAATGGAGATGTACTTCAATGCGTGCTAACCAAGAATCCATACTAACGAGATAAGAACATTGGTGGTGTTGAACTCGTTGAATTTCATTAAGAAAGGAGACAATGTGATTGCGATCCTCATGTTTTTCCTTCAGGACCCTACCTAGGAGTGTCTTCATTTGCTAGTGGAGGGTAATGGAGTTAATCTATTCGCTCTGTCTTCCCTTGGTATCCCCAAGTTTAGGAGCCCAATTAGCTACCTCAATTTGGATTTCAGAATCAAAGTAAGCTTGGCAGTCATTCGCGATAAGGGATTCAATTTGGCATATTTCCTCTTGGATTTCCAGAGGAGTGGAAAAAAATGACAACATTTTGAGTTTGAGATTGAGCACGTGGTTGGCCTTGAGCACCTCTACCTCTAGACCCTCAAAAACCACGTATCCTCTGGTGAGGCATGGTTTTCTAGGGCACAATAGTCAAAAGTGAGGATGACCCCTACAGGGAAAAGAAACTGAGAATATTGTAAGACAAAACACATAGTACAAGGTATGCCTACTAAAGACTAAGGTTCCATAGGGGTTTGGAAATAAATATAGCAAGATGAAACAATGGTTCAACATAGAGGGAGTGATTCTAGGAAAGGTACAAAACCATAAGAAACCACAAACACCAATACTAGGGCACACAACCAAGACAATTCGTAGAAAATGAACTAGAATTTTCCATGCAAAATATATCAAATTGAAAGAGTTGAAGAAGCAGTAGAATTTGGACATAGAAAGAATTACCAAGCAATGGCCAACCCACCAGGATTTGAAATTATGTAAGTTGAGAATTCTCCTACTCGATCTTCCATCGTATCTTATTCTAATGTCCCAAGGGCCACCTCCTTGATCATTGTTGTATTTCTCCTCTCACAGATATTCGACACCAGGTGCATGCACTAAATTTCAATGCCGTCGGAGAGAGGACTTTCTTTTAATGCAACTCTCATAGACCCATCATTGTAGGATATAAATTTCCCCTCAGCCAAAGACAAATCACAAGAATTTTCATAGGAAATGAAACCATGATGGAGATAATTTAATACACAAAGCACGCACAACAGCGAGACAGCGAAACCAATAGAGAAAGTGACAAAGAAAGTGACAGAGAAGGTGATCGAGAAGGAAGAAAAACCAACGACCACTGTTGAAACCATAGACATCGAAATAGAAACCCAACCAGAAAATAATGGGTTTGCACCAAAGGATACAACATGAGCAGAGACCTCTAAGGGAACCAAGCATAGTTATCAGGCCACTGGGGGATCGAGAAAGAGGAGGAAGGGTTCCAAAGAGGTCAGGTAGGAGGTCCTAATGTTAACAGAAGAAGACCTACATGAAATAGCCAACATTGTCTCGTCTGCAACCGCGGATCACTAGACCGACATGGAGGTGCAATACAAGTCTACACTGGAGCCTTTTCAAGTTAGACTATAGGAGATGAAGGTGCAGGCGAGCCAGATTCAAGCAAGCGTAGCTCAGGCGAGCCATAGCAACACGCAAGTCACGAACCATTATACATTTCTTTACCAACCTCTGAGGATGCCTGCCTTGTTCAAATTTTGACGCCAGCGATTCAAGTGGACGCCAGTCGACGTATCCAATTCTTAGGATCATGATATCAATATTAATCTTTCTATGCTACCTACAAGGAAGTTACACTTAATGCACTCAATGATTGCGTATGAACTTAAATACAAAGAGGATATCACGCACACTCATACCATGGAAGCACAGTAGCAGGCCGAGAAAGCACACCAACAAAAGCAAAAATCATAAGCCGCATGTTGTGTAGCCGAAGCCCAACGTTCTGTTTTGGAGGCAAAGATCCACCAATTTTGCCGAGATATTCCAACTGTCCTCGCCACAACTGCGCCCGAGGAAAAATTAGAAGGATTGGCTGCCGTGTTGAAAGCATCACACGTTGAGGTACAAATAATCAGAAAAGAGTATGAACAACAAATTGTAGATCTCCAGACCAAGTTGCAGCCCGAGACTCCACCAAAGGTTTGCGCGCAATGAGCAGCTGAAGTCAAGCAAGCCCGTGATAGTATTGCCGTTGTAGTCACCCAGTGTGACAACCTGTTATACGAAGCTATGAGTGTGTGGAAATTAGTCCAAAATGATCCAATCATTCAGCAGTTGCATGACACACTCCATCAGAAGGAGCAACATTTTGAAGAAATCAGGATAGTGGCACCAACATTGGTTTTTACACAGCGCCTCACTCATCTGCAGGAGTATCGGACAATACAAACTGAGATTGAAGATCTGCGTTGGAAGGAACAACTGCTCGAAGCATGCATGAAACCACAGGCCAAAGAAGTGCTTCAATTTTCACAGATGCTGGATAACGCTATGAAGACTATTCAACAAACTCAATGCAGCATAGATTTTCCCGTTATCCCTTCTCTACTAGATTGGAAAAGCGTTAACATACAAGTAGGTTAGCACCAAGTTGGGAAATCTAAATACGGACACAATCACGAATATTTTAGGTTCCCTCATGGTTCTCCTATTGGACGAAACATATTTTCCATCTCGCCTTAGTCCAACCTATGGCATACTCCCAAACAAAGAAGGAGAACAACAAAAATCCAAGCGTTGTGGTTGTCACACTTCTCTTTGATTGAAACACAAAGCCTTTTGAGAAATTAATTTTACAAAAGGGTCTTATTTATGTACAATGATCGCTAATAAGACATGGCAAGATATGACTATGTAACAAACAAACCACTTACCCAAATAAAATAAAAGTAGAGAAAATAAGAGACACAAAACAATATGTAGAGGAAGTGTAGCTCGTAGGTGCTATTGGAAATAATGTTTCAAGTCTCATCCATTTACGGGAAGGGGGTCAATCCTCTTGTTTAAAGATTTTAGCTTGAAAGCATTATGACCAAGCTTATCTCAATAACTGATGGCCCAATCTACAATGACTGGAACATTATGTGTTTAGATTTTTCTTCGTGGGGTTTATCCAACTTTAGTATTAGGGGTGGTAACCACACAAACCATCCAATCTTAACATAGATTTAACATGACATTACATCTTTCAAAGCATAATAGTACTTCAAATATGCTGACTATATCATTTTGTGATACCCTTGCTCAATGAATTGATAGTAGGATAAGCATATGTGTTCATTTATTTCCCCTCACACATCAATTGTCATTATTTGTTAATGAGGCACCAGATCTAAATCCATATACTAAAGTGAATGTGATGTGAAATAATTTTGAGTAAAAGAATAAGCCAAAGTGATCAAAAAAATGAATCCATGAAACACAGGAACCAACAATTTCAAATATATGTGTATGGGGAATATAAACTACCACATAAACTAAGAAAATATATCAGTTTTTCAATGGAATTTTATGATAGGAAACATTAGATGAGAATATACATATTTTTATGGATTTATTTTAAATTAAAATTTAATAACATAAAATAAAATAAAATTGTTTGAAGTATAATGATGCTATTTATTTTATTTTAAATAGATATTATATATATTTATTTTATACACATTACAATTTAAGAGAATTCCCAAGGAAATTATTTAATAACTTTTGTTCACTTGAAATTTAAGTAGTACATAAAAATATATAAGTATATACAATTGATAATTTTCAATGAGATTGCTCTATAAAAGCTCTATGTTGGTTACCTTGTCACTTTTAAGAAACTTGTTGTACTGGACTTGGAGCAACAATTACAATTAGAGGGGGGATTTAGAGAGTCTCTTTGAATTTAGGCAATTCAAAATTCTTCTATTGAAAGTAGCCCATCATTGCGCTCAAAATCCTCTATTGAGCTTCAATCTCCATAGGTCACGTCTTCTCTTTTGTCCATCAACCTTGATTTGTATTAGAATTGTTAGTTAATTCCTCCTCTAAGCGTCCCTGCATCATATAAAATTTTAGCAGTGAATCTTAGTCCATGGGCGAAATTTAAGGGGTTTTATATTTTGGAGGGGTGAATTTTTTATATAACGCCCTTTTTTTATAGTTCTCCCAAAAAATATTTAAAAATAAATGAATATTATATTTTAGCCACCAATATTATTAAAGATAAGCCCAATAAAACACGATTTCTCCCCTCCAAATATCATTCCAAGCCCTTATTTGCCTTGAAAATATCCTTTGCAAGTGGAATTTGCTTCCAATTGCCCTCGATTTCTAGGAATGGCACTGGTTAGGGGCTATTTCGCCCTCTACCATTCCTAGAAATTGAGGCTATGGTAGAATTCACCCTAAAGTTTTGGGTTTTGCTTGCATTTATAGTTTGATTCACCTGTATAAATGTGTATCTACACTTAAAAGCAACTCTGTGATCAATTGAGTCTTCACAACATGCATTGGGATTTTTTTTTTGGTTTTTAGCATATGCATGAAAGTAGAGGAGTGGCAAAAGCCGGACAACGACCTTCTTCTTGGTTGAGGTTAGTTCTATGACCTACTTCCACCAAGTTCTACTCATTTGGAGCAATCTAAATCTCTTACCTTGTTACATATTTGCGTATTGGTAGCGAGTTCGGGTATGGACTATGGGGCCTATCTGTGCCATAACCTAGTCGAGTCTCTAATTTTTGTGATGCATATCAATGGCTAGGTTGTGCGTAGCTTTGTGGAGAGTTCAAAATAACCATAGTCAAGGTATTTTATTCTCTAGTGGGACATGAGTAAGAGAATAATGTTCAGTTGAAGCTTAAGCCTCTAATTTCATTCTCACCATGAGTTTTGGAGAGTTTATTGAAGGAGATAAGCCTCTCTTGTGTACTCATCATTGCCGAGACACATTCGGGCAACATACTACCTATGGGAACAATTCTTCTTGAAAATAATATGATATCAAATTTGAACCTATACATGCATTTTTGGCGAAGTATTATATGACAAACCAAAGTTTGGAGGGTTATTCACATGAGATGATATTTTATATGCATCTAGTAGTGTTGTTTGTCTTCATCATTAGGTTTTGTCCTCCTAAATTGTTCACTTTGCAAATTCAAGTTTTGAATGTGAAAACATCCCATTTTTCTAAATCAGCCTCGCTAGTAAACCAATGCCCTATTTTTATGAGTCTGAAATGATGAGGTGATCCGTAGGATACAAAACCAATAACTCAAATTTTTCAAAAAATGTTCAAAAATCAAAGTTTTCAACTAATTTTCAAACCAACTCCATTGTGTATATTTCATCGTTACGAGATCCAATACAACCCAAATAGGAGAAATCTGACTTCGTATGAAGAAGTTATGAAAAGAAAAAGTTTAGGTTCAAACGGGGCAAAAAGTCAAAAGTCAAGCTGGTCAAAGTCAAGGTTGACGCATGGTTCCGGAAGGTAAAAGTCAATGCATGGTTCGATATCATGGCTCCATAGATAAATGTTTGAACCACCACGGCATCTCCCGGGTTTTGATAAGTGGCATATTCGGAGTTGGTTGAATTTGGACCAACCGCATGGCTTGACATGTGGCCCTACTAGAGGAGGTGACATGTGGCTGTCACGATTAGTCAAAAATTTATTATGAATTTTCAAACAAACTGACAAGATTCAAAAAAATAACCTTCCCTTATAATATCACACCTTACCACTACGCCACGGGTGCTACTTGTTATGTATAGTGTAAAAGATGTTCTATTTAAGGTGGATATCTTAGATGAGTTGGATAAAGGAGTTGGCGGCTCGTAACCTTAGCATTGGATATATGATACTAGTGGAAAAAAGTTTGGAGCGGGCATGTATATATATAAGGCCTACATGTCACAACTTTAATGTTAACATAATATAAAATGTATTAGTTATGGTGTGGGGTGGCGGTTACGGTGACCACTGCCACCATAACATTTAAAATTTTTAATATTTTCCATATTTGTAATACATACACTTGAAAATCATTCCAAAAATGACCAACTTGTGGGATGGGGAACTGACCTGGGGTTATATAACCAACACACTCAGCCATTGAACCACAAGGTTCATTTGTTGAATAATTCCTATTCCAAGTCCTTTTGAGTGTAGTAGAGAGTGTTTTGGTTTATTGTGGCCATTTGGAGACCATTTTGAGCGTGAAAAGAGCCTAAATAGGGGGTTTGAAGCCATATAGACACATTGTGAATTTATTAATCATTTGGAGCTCATATTTTAATCTACTATCATTTTGAGCATTTTTGATAAAGAGGCCCCCCCCATGAAGACCGAGCCATTTTGTGACGTAGGCTTGAAGATAGCCAAACTGCGATTATCGACGTGATGGTCAATCATAATATCTTATGTGGTTTGTTGTTAGTGTTTATTGCTGCAATTTCCTTTCAGTTTCCTTTGTTAGTTAAATTGAGCTCTTTTTAATGGTGATTTTAAATACATAAAAACACTTTTAAAGAGTTAATAAACGGTATCAATTTCGATCGATATTTTAGATCATTGTATCTCTTATATCACAATTATTAATCTATGTTTCCAATTGTTTTATTCGTCATTGAAAATTAAGCATTATACAAATATGGTAGGTGTTGGGCCTCTCGACATACAAAAATAATGAGAGAAACTTATAAAGCATGAAGTAACATTCAATCCTATCTCACAAACTCAAACTAAGAGTCGGTGAACACTTCCAATTGGATTTAAGGAACTTTTATTTAATTTACTCTTTCTATTTTTAATGTGAAATGTTTACTATATACTAGATGAGTCTTTTATGAAAAGAATAAATTTTCTTGGAGATTTTTAAATCCAACGTTTCCAAACTTCCAAGGGTTAGTGATTGGGACGAGGTGGAACAAAGAGGAAGGGGTAAGCTCATGAATACAATTTTGGCTATGTTTTAAGGATGAGTGGGTCAACCCCACTCATTGATATGTATATGAAAGCTTGAGGATTATGTTAAGTTTTGCATGTGAATAAATTAAGGGTTTTTTATCCTCTTATGTCAAACTCATAAATACATAAACATGCATTAAAGTTCATTTTTTGCAGAAAATGGAAGACAACATCACCACAACGGTAAACATAAAGAAAACGAAGTGATGAAGGAGTTCACCCCTCCTGGGCACCATCTCTGGTCTAGCTTCCAATGGTTCGGCCTCTTTCATTATTCTTGTAAAATGTTGTTTACATCAAGTTATAGTGCTCAAAGAGCTTCAAAAATGTCTCCGATGGCTCAAGAACGGTAAAACCTCTGCCTAGCCTCTTTATGCTCCTAACAAGGATCAAAAATAGAATGAGTTATGCTCTCCCCAAGATTTTTCACTATTTGTCCTACAAATCACACCTTCTTGCATTCGTCCTACAAATTCGAGCTTTGTCGGCCACGTGGGGCGAGAATTTTTCCTGCGGCAGGTGAAAAATGTCGCCTAATTAATAAATCAGCAGTAAACCCTATGTCGACTATAAAATGCCACCTTTCATCTTTCGCCATTGATCTCATTCATTGTACCTTTTCCTTAGTTAGGTTGTTGACACGACTTGGGTTCGGTCTTTGGAACAATGGTTAGTTTTGAGTTATAGTCAATGGTTACGGGACCACGGAAATAAACATTTGGGACATGAAACATGTGTTTACCCACCCACGGTAAAGTTGCGGGATAACATCACCGACACTAAACCGATGGAAAAACTATTGTGGAACTCCGCCATGTATTCGTCGTTCCAGATTTTCATAAACCATTAACATCATTTGCATATACTTGGCATCAAACCTTAACCTCCACAGTGAACTAGTGGTATGTGAACATTGCTGCGACTATGTTAAACCATCAACATAACGGTTATGAAACCACATTACAGTACATCTGAAAACTTTGGTTATTTCTATATCAAAGGTTTGGTTGGTTGATATGTATGTTCCGGTTGGAAATGTCCACCGAAATGTATTGTAACATAAAATTTGGCTATGTGGGTTTTGAAACTTCATATTTCAAGGTCGAGGTTAGCCCTAACCCTGGTCTATGGACCGGGTTGGGGGTTAACTCTCCGACTTGTTGCCAAAAAAATAAAGGTTATATAGGCATGAGACCCTTAAGGGTTAAGAAACATGTGTAGCACATATGGTCGAAGTCTTGTTGGCTTGGACGAGGTCTCATGTTCGATTCCCTGGGGGTCCTCTCTAGCCCTTAACTAGAATTTTAGTGACCTCCAGAGGCCACGTGGTAGCCTCTCTTGGCTCGCATTGGTCCTCCACTATTGTACCAACTCATGACTCAACCAAACAATAAAATAACACCATAATCGAGCCAATAAATTGTTGCCAGTGTAAAGATGTGATATGCCAAGGAGACAAGTCATCTTGTATAGTCAAGGTCAGTCAACGGTATAGACTGCTGACTATGCAACCATGTACAACCCAAACACAATTTTTTGTGTTCCAAAAATGAACCAAACTCTATATTGGGAGCATTTGATGTCTAATTTGAGCGAAACAAGTTGCATCGGATTCAAAACGGCTGAGATATACCTGAGCGCCGCACTAGTTTATCGCCATTCTTACAACTTTGAATTTTGAGCATAAAATTTATCCACTAGATCATTTCCTCCCAACTTTGGAAGCTTTGGACCTCAAAATCTCTTTATCCATCAACAAATAGATGAGGTACAACTCCCTCACCCTTCGATCTCAATCCCTTTGAAATTTACTTGAATGTGACAGCCCCAGGCTTTCATGAAAACACATAATTTTCCTTTTTTGATTTTGGTGACCTTGTCTTATTGTCATAGATACTATCTGCTACAATTTGCTAGAATATGAAAAAAAAAACCTCCCTTTAAGGAATAAATAGAATCCTCCTCGGTCGTCAATAAAAGGAAACTTAAACAGCTTCAAATTCTTCTCACCTTGAACAACGTAAACCTTGATGATGTTTAACATATCTTGCCTTACGCTTGGATTGACTCTTGACCAAATGTGATCGCCATGCACCGTCCCGATTTCAAAGACAACCTTGCTCAATCCAATTCTTGAACAAGTGATACTCATTCTCATGGCGATGAAATATTTCTCTCCTATCATAAATATATGGGCTACCCAAACTATAACACAAATATCAAGCAAAATTACATCAGTTCAACGTCATTAAGAAAGTTTGCGGTGATTGAAAATCTAAGGATACCTCCTTTGTAACCTAAAATTTTCATTTTTACATACCCAACCTAAAAGGATAGGGTCTAAGATGTGGAATGGTCTCTAAATTTATCACTTGACAATGTCTTCGAAATAATATTTGTGGTGAACCACTAACAAACAATGTGTATATCTTAGTATGCTTTGAAACAACTCTAATATGGAAAATCTCAATCAGGTGTTTCTTCATCTTGAGTATCATTGATACAACTTGAAGAACTCGTACTTTTAATCTGTTCTTACCTTTCAAACCACATCGCTTGATATTTGTTTCATCTCTAAATTAGGGCCTAAATCATGTTGTATTTTGCGATTTGTCTTCTCCTTCTCCTTGTTTTCAATTTCTTGGGTCTCATTTCTAGATGAAGTTTCAAGTAATTATCTTCGTCATCTCCATATTTGGAACAATGTTTACATGTGAAGTTTATCTTTCTCCAACTTGATGGATGCATTCTTCTTTCCTTTTCCCTTGAACTTACCCTTTCGTTTTTCTCTAGACTCAGAGTATTCTCACATGTTTCATATGAAGCATGCTCCCCTCTTACTAGGTGTGTGGCCCCGAACACAAACTTCATCTAAACTTGTAGGGTTAAACATGATAATAGTATGTCTTAGGTAACTATGCAAACCTCCAATATATTTCAACAAAGTTTCTTGAGATGTCAAATCTATACCCAATGTTAGTGCTCTTCTCCTAAATTCTTGAGTATAGCTTTGCACAATTTGTCTCTTTCTTGCCTACAATTTTCCAATCCATTATAGATTTCTGCATGTATGCTAATAGATAAAATTGTCTTCTCGAACATCAATAAAATCATTCCAATAGGTTAAGACCTCACCATTTTTCTTCATGTCCTCTTGAGTTATGGATTCCCACCAAATAAGTGCAACACTTTCCAATCTTAATGAAGCAAGTTGAATCTTGGTGTTATCATCCTTGATCCTTTGTATCTTTGCATTACACTTCAAGTTAACGAAACCAATTATCTAATCTCTAAACATTTACCTCTCCATCATACATAGGCAAATCAAAATTTATGTCAATTTTCAAAAATAGTGTTTTACCATGACCCTTTGGAGATTGTGGAGGTTTTTGTGAAGGGCTTGTTATGGAAGAAGATGATGGTGAAGATGGTGGTCGGGATGGAGGTGAAGAGAATGGTGGTGTTAAAGGTGTTTTGTCACTAATCCCTCCATTACCTTTGGAGTTTTGTCTCCCTCACTCCATCTCCTTTTGAATATTTATCTCTCTTTGGAGGATTGGAGCTCTCGCCTTGCAACTTTGTGTTTCTCTCTTCATAGAGAACTTTCACCATTTGTGTCATATCAAGAATGCTTTTAAGAAAACCTTTGCAATCTTCTAACATATTTTCGGGCTCTCCCATGTAACATGATTCTGAAGCTTCAGGGTACAACTTGAGGTGAAATTTGTGGTGGAGATTGTGGCAAATTTGCTCTCCTTGTCCTTAACCTAACTCGAGGACTTGCGACCCTGGCTTTCCTTCTCCTCTCTTGAGCTTCAACCTTGGAAGCATACGAGCTCACTGCAAACAATTCCAAACCAGCCACAACTGTAACAAAAAATCTAGCTCTAATATAATTTATCTATATATGAAAACTAAGGACATATCAAGTTTGCAAAATAGATAAATTGGGTTTCAGCCTCTTATATCAAAATTCATAAAACTTTATAAAAAAAATTAAAGAGGTTCATTTTGTAAAAAATAGAAAAAAATCACGACACTGATAAACACAAATGGCAGAGACAGATAGGTTCACCCCTCTTGGGCTACATCTCTTTGGTCCGACTTCAATGGTTGGGCCTCTTTCGTATTCTCATAAAATGGTGTTTGTCAGTTACAATGCTCAAATGGCTTTGACAATGTATCTGATGGCTCTAGAATAGTCAAAAACCCCTTTGTCTAGCCTCTTTACGCTCCCCAAAAAGGATCAAAATGAATGAGTTATGCTCTCCCAGTGCTGCACCATCACAATCACAAATCACACCTTCTTGCAATTCGTCCTACAAATTCGGGGATTTTTCGACCACATGGAGACATAATTTTCTGTGCTAAGCGAGATTCACATCACCTGGTGAAAAATTTTCCTACTTAATTGCACCGGTAAGCCCTATGTTTGGCTAAAAAAATGCCATGTTGCATCTTTTCTTGTCATTGATCTCGGGTCATCGTACCTTTTCTTACGGGTTGTTGACACGACACAGGTTCGGTGCTAGAATAATGGATTTAGGTTTGAGTTATGGTTGGTGGTTACGAGACCACAACAATACACATTTGGGACTCGAAACATGGGAATAGGTTTACTCGCCAATATAGTTGTTGTGCTAACATCACCGACACTAAACGTGGCAAAACTATTGTGGAAATTCGACATGTGATTTTCGTTCCAACGTTGCATAAGCAGTTAACATTTGTTGCATATACTTGGAATCAAACCTTAACCTGTTCTTGTTGACACGGTGGTATGTGAACGTTGCTCCAATTGCATTAAACCGTCAACATAGGTTATGAAACCCTTCCTGATTACATAAAAAACTTTGGTTATTTCTATATCAAAGGTTTGGTTAGTTGATATGTAGTCCGGTTGGAAATATTCACCGAAATGTATTGTAACATAAACTTTGGCTATGTGGGTTTAAAACTTTTAATACATATTTTCGGGGCCTAGGTTAGCCCCTAACCCTCGTACGTAGGTAGGAATTAGAGGTTAACTTGATCCCCACCTCGATGCCCAAACAAATAAAGCTTTTATAGGCATGAGACCCTTGTAAGGGTTAAGAAATATGTGTAACACGGATGGTCGGAGGTCTTTTGGCTTGGACGGAGTCTCATGTTTGATTCCTTTGGGGGTGCACTTTGGCCCTTAACCAAAATTTTAGTGGCCACCAGAGGCCAACGTGACAGCCTCTCGTTGGCCCCGTGGTCACCTCCTTGGTTGGACCAATTGATAATCAACCAACCAATAAAGTAGCACCATAACTAAATCAATAAATTTCTGCCAAGTGTCATGTTGTGATACGCCAAGGAACAAGTCATCTTTTACGGCTAGGGTCCGGTCATTAGTATAGGCTGACTGTGCAACCACTGTATGACCTAAGAACAAAATTTTTGTTGTTTCCAAAAACGAACATAACTCTATATCGGGAGCATCCAATATCGGATTTGAGCAAAACAAGTTGTGTCGCATTTAGAATATTGAGATCTACAAACACAGCGGTTAGAGCCATTCGACAACTTTGAATTTTGAGCATAAAATTGATCCACTAGATCACTCATTTTTATACCAATTTGTCGTAGCCGATTTTCTTTTTTGTGGACTCTTAGGGTTTTCTAGATATGGGCTTCTATGGCCTTGTTTTTTGTTCCTCTTGGACGAGTTTTTGTCACAATGTACGTTTTCTTTGGGGTTCTTTGTACAAGGGTTGTTTTCTTGTAATGGTCTACCATTTTTTATACTCTTGAGTGTTGTTCAAAAATTGTATGTATTTCATTGAAATACAATGGTTTTTGTATATATGCGGGGAATGTACTCTCCCTTT
Organism: Pinus albicaulis; assembly: GCA_034641835.2. Lineage (NCBI taxonomy): Eukaryota > Viridiplantae > Streptophyta > Pinopsida > Pinales > Pinaceae > Pinus > Pinus albicaulis. The sequence continues at coordinate 1,774,961,755 of CM076580.1, forward strand.
ATTTTCATTTTAGAATTAAAAAAATATGTGAAATTGATAATGATAAAAACTTAAATTAAACTTCTTGTGTTTCTCGTTGAATTATTTTTCTTTGAATCATTTTCTATAATGTAGGAAATTTTCTCATCTTTTTTTAAGTAGAAAAAAATATCATCTTTCATTATAAAATAAAAGGAGTTACATTCATCGAGAGTTCCAAAAAATATCATAAACGATTATAGAAAGGACTAGAACATCAAGACAATGATTTGAGATGGTAGGATTCCATTCTTTCCCTATATGAGGCTACCATAATATGCCCAAAACTTGGTAAATAAAAAAATTGCAAACTAAGGAAAGGAGGCTCGGAGCAACCTTCGAGTTAAATCTAGTTGGAACTTTCATGCTAAAACAACACACAAAATGACTAGAAATTGACATAGGAGCCTGAGAGCAAAGGAGCCAAACTTGATCGCCCTACCCTCATCGAAACATTCAAAAAAATGATATTCTTCTAGATGTAACACACTTTGCATTTGAAAAGTTGAGTGAGAGTAGAAGTTTGTTCCCATAAAATGTGATTAATGATGATTGATGTAAAACATGTCTTCAGAGAAAAGTTATGCTGACTAAGAAGGGCACCAAAATATGCCCGAGGCCCAATTGATAACCACCTTTCGGTCACTAACAATGTGAATCTTGTCCAAGACAGCCGATAAGCACAATGTAAAACACCTCAAAGGGACAAGACCTCCGCTCTCATGTTGGTGCCTTTGCCCACATAGCAATGGAAATGATAGGGTAGACCAATGGAAATGATCATTGAAGTAGATGTTGCCTCACAATTTCCTCATTCCCTCATAGTTGCGCGTCTGTGTATGCTCCAGCTGGATTTCGTTGGCCACCTGTACCAACAGACTCGTCCACGTGCAACGAATTGACAATAAAAGCTACTATTATTTTTATTTCTTCTACTAAACTCGAAATATAAATATAAATAGAGATAAAGGAAGGACGAAGAACTACACTTTTTCCATATCTTTGTGGCATTTGTGTGATGAACAAAGTGCTTATATTGTAAAAATGCTCATCACAGACAAAAAGGTAAAAATACTTCACTGTCGAATAGCGTCAAAAGCTAAAAACCGACAAAACTATAGAATACGTCAAATTCTAAAATGCAACACGTCAATTTTGAATGGCATAATTGATTGTAATTTCAAAAATTGCAGTAGCCACTCACTAGAATGGATGGGCGAGCTGCACGCGCGCGAGCTGGTAGGCAGTTGTCCTCAAATGATGATGAACTAGAAGCATTCACCGGGAGGTCGTGCGATGCATAATGGTCGCGTCTACATACTTTGATTATCTTTGATATATGCTTCATGTCATGCTCTGAAACAACAAAACACAAAGCAATGGTGTGGCACTGCATTTATAGATGATAAAATGGCAACTATGCATTTATAGATGATAAAATGGCAACTATGTGGCAAATGGCAACTAAAGCCGGAGTAACAGGGCCAATGTCAATGTGATTATTATATGGTGCTGAATACTGCGCTTTCATACAAGCACCACTGATTATATATTTGGTTGTCTTTGATAGACTCATATATGATGCTTCCTCTCATGCTCTGAAACAACAAAAAACACAAAGCAATGGAGTAGCAGCGTGAAGGTATGGGAAGCCTCCCTTCATGGTAACCAGAAGGATAAGGGAACCGATGGCGAGCAGCGATCTTCGCGCCACGTTCTCTCCATTATTAATCAAACATTTCAGAGGCTTTAAGCAAATGACCTGTCAAAGCGTAATGACATAAGACAGCCCACTGCCTAGTGTTTTACGACAAGCTTGGTAAAGCTATGTGTTGGTCATATCATCTCTTTTTTAGAAGCTCATTGTGTTGGACTTAGAGCAATTAGAGTAATAGGGGGAATTTAGAGATCATTCAAAATTCTTGTGACGAATGCAGCTCACGTCACCACTCAAACTCTTCTATCAATGGAGCTTCATTTGTGCAGGTAGCCTTCTTTTTTTTTTTCCATCAATCCTATTTTGTATTTAGAATTGTTAGTTAATCCCCCTTTGATTGTCCCAATGTATCTCTCTACAATTTGCATTTCTCTCTAGGTTTCGACATTTGATCTCTTCCTTCATGTGCATTCTTTCCGAGTGTTTGGAGTCATATGAGCCACCTATGCATTTCAACACTAAACACCCCTGAGAATCTACTGCATGCCTTAGTTGGTGTTCATCCCTTGGTAGTTAGAGAGTGTTCTTTTCTTTCATCCATGTTACACGAATACTAGGTGCTCATCTCTCTATTTTGTGCCACTATTTCCCGAGTCCACTCCTAGTTTTCCCTCCTCTTGTTCTTAAGTGGTTTGTCACTCGGTGTTCATGATTTATTGGACTCCTATTCTCCTTTGGGTTCGCAGTGAAGGCTCACGGCAAGAAAACTCAAGTAGGGGGACAATATTGGTGTTGAAGCGCAACGAATATACCAAGACCTTGTAGTTGGATATTACAAATACTAAATTGAAGTTGCAAGGAAAAAAATGTGAACAATCTTATCAATGTTATGGAGGAAATATATGATATTAAAATCAAATTGGCACATCAAGATGATGAAGTGGATTCCCTTTGTTAGTGGATCAAGACTATGCAACTCTCCTATTAGGAAATACAATTCGAAATTAAAAGGCCTCTAGTAGGCATGCCAACAAACCTCTACTAGACCTCAACATGCATGTGGAGGAATAATCCCACTCATTTTTCTAATGTATTCTCATTTTAAATGTGTTTTCTTTCTTGGCCAATTTTGTAAACTCTTCTTCGTAGTAAATTCCTCTCTGGAGGATCAGATCTCAAGAGCACTCATGTACCCCACTCTCAAGTAACTATTGCATCTATGTGCAAATTTTAACGCAAAATCTACTCATTTTTGTTTTAAAAAAAGATATTTGTGAAAATCACAATCATGATCCCTAACATCATAATCTTAAGCACAAGATGAATATTTAGCTCATTTAATAACCAAATCCAAAAAATAAAAATAAAAAAAATCACTTCAATCACAAAGCTCTTCACCACAATCTTGTCCATAAAGGTATCTTTGAAAAAATGGAATAGGATGTTGATCTCAATTTCCAACTATGGTATCTAGTTCTCTTGGACATAGATAAGTTAAATACACTCATTAGTTTGCCTAGAGATATAAGTTCACTAGCATGATGTGTTGCATTAAATAAAGGCTTGTCAAATTTGTAGTGTGGGTTCCATTACTCCACATAGATGTAACCAATTGTTGGCACATTAGCTTACTATATTAAATGATACATTAAAGACAAACTGTAGAGAATTAACTTTAATTTCAAATATATGATGAAATTTGAACTATCCTATGAATCAAGTTTATAAGATGCATTTGGTAGTAATACATGTCTTGCATTTGCCTTGGAGTTATGAATAAAACAATAACTTAAATGTTTGTGTCTCTCAACCTAAAAAAATATGCAATGAATGATCATTACCATCTATTAAGTAGAACATAGAGATCACAAGTTATGACCATTTCTAAAGAAGTTTAGGGGGTCTTGGTTCTGGCATGAAATGCTACAATGTAGTATATGTTACATGAACCTTTCCTTTTAATATGCACTAATGTTATGGTAGTAAACTACAACTTAGTCAAGATCACACAAACACTATTTATATCTATATGATGCATTGCATGAATTCCAATTTTGATTTCAAGTCTCTAATCAAAACTAATTGTTGTGTAACCAGCTCCAAAAATAGAAGAAAAGAGATATCAACGCCTTAGAAATAAGCCACTTCGAGGGGGCAACCTCCAATACATTACATAAATGAACAATTCTTGGATGATACAATTTACAAAACCTCCTTTCTATATATAGGAGTCCATGTGGCCATAAAGTAATCCTAGTGGGCCACAATGTAATCCTAGCCGACCTAACAATAATAATTTAAGGGCACAATAATAACAAAATGGGGGTTACAAGGGTACAATAATAACAATAAGGGGTTTACACTAACAATAATAAGGGACTATACTAGTGATATAGGGACCTAACACTAATTCTTTCAGTAGTGGTGCTTCTATACTTTGGGTTTCATTAGTGCACTATGATACACAAGAAAAAATATCAAACATTAATAACCCCTAAGACCCCACATCATAGACAATAGAAAATGAAGGAGCAATATTCTTGAAAATTTTAGCATTCACCCTTTTAGTAGAAGAAAAATATGGATAATGTAGATGAATGTATTATGACAGGCATGCGAAAATGCTAGTAGTGACAGTATAAAGTTTGTATTCAGGAGTGCTAGGGGTAGTATCACATCTATGACATATATGAATCTGTCTCTTCGGACAACTATACGAACTTAGGAGACATCAATGAAAACCATGGATTATTATGAGACATTAGAAACCAAGTCAAGCTAGGAACAATCATCTTACTAATTAAATTCGTATAATCCAAATGAAATTTAGGGTGGTCGACCTCATATGAAAGTGTTTTGATTGATAAGTTCTCTTTCTTATCTAGTATTCAAACTTTTTCTTTTTTTGTTAGTAATTTTAGTAGTTACAATCATATGTGATATGGTGATGAACATTTAATGTGATATTATTTTCCACCTACTTTAGTATTGAGCTCCACATACTTTTTGATTTCTCAATTAATTGGTAAAAAAATTAACCATATTCTATTACAAAATCTTGTTTAAGGACAATCCCCAAGTTTGTCTAATTCTTCTACATATTTGATTTTTACATGGGTAGAAAAACCTTAATATATTGACCAATGTGCAAATACTTTCCGGTCCAATAAAAATCACATCTAACACTAGTTCATTTACACATGTTCAAGCATATATTTGGCACTATTTAGTTTATCATTTTTTAGGCAAAAATCCATGGTTTTTTTTAGCTATTGGAAATGTGAGGATTCCACCTTGACATACATGTTATTAAACATACACAAAAAGGAAACATATGCATTGAAGGGAATAGACGTGTATAAAATAATTAACTTAAATATGTTATCAAAAGTGAATAGGAATACTAAAATCAACTTATTTTTGTAAAGATTAAAAATATTTCATGAGATTATTTTTATTTTTTTTGTTGCTTTAAAATTATATTGCCTAAAAATGGCTTCATATAAAACTAAATAATATTTTTTAAGCTGAGTCCTGACACAATCTACCACAAGGGAAACTAATACTTCTGATAAAGGATAATTACTCTAGCTCTATCAAAATGTAAACAACTAGTACTACTAAATACATGACCACTGAAAGTAAATGACATAAGCCAAGAGGCTCAAAGAGACATCAAGTATCTGATGAAGTGACTAGGGTCAGATCCTTGACATTTGTGCCTTTTGGGGATAGAGGTTTCAAACCATAATGGACATGTACTTCAATGCATTCTAACCAAGAATCCATACTAACGAGATAAGAACATTGGTGGTGTTGAACTCATTGAATTTCATTAAGAAAGGAGACGATGTGATTGCGATCCTCATGTTTTTCCTTCAATACCCTACCCAGGAGTGTCTTCATTTGCTAGTGGAGGGTAATGAAGTTAATATATTGGCTATGTCTTCCCTTGGAATCCCCAAGTTTAGGAGCCCAATTAGCTACCTCAATTTGGATTTCAGAATTAAAGTAAGCTTGGCAGTCATTCGTGATAAGGGATTCAATTTGGCTATTTCCTCTTAGATTTCCAGAAGGGAGGAGTGGAAAAAAATGACAAATTTTTTATTTGAGATTCAGCACGTGGTTTTCCTTGAGGACCTCTACCTCTGGGCCCCTGAAAACCATGTATCCTTTGGTGAGGAATGGTTTTTTATGGCACAATAGTTAAATGTGAGGATGACCCCTACAGGGAAAAGAAACTGAGAATACTGTAAGACAAAATACATAGTACAAGGTATGCCTACTAAATACTAAGGTTCCATAGGGGTTTGGAAATAAATATAGCAAGATGAAACATTGGTTCAACATAGAGGGAGGGATTCTAGGAAAGGTACAACAACCATAAGAAACCACAAACATGAATACTAGGGCACGCAACCAAGACAATCTGTAGATAATGAACTAGAATTCACCATGAAAAATATATCAAATTGAAAGAGTTGAAGAAGCAGTAGAATTTGTACATAGAAAGAATTACCGAGCAATGGCCAACCCACCAGGATTTGACATTATGTAAGTTGAGAATGCTCCTACTCGAGCTTCCATAGTATCTTATTCTAATGTCCCAAGGGCCACCTCCTTGGTTATTGTTGTATTTCTTCTCTTAGAGATATTCAACACCAGGTGCATGCACTAAATTTCAATGCCCTCGGAGAGAGGACTTGATTTTAATACAAATTTCATAGACCCATCATTGTAGGATATAAATTTCCCCTTAGCCAAAGACAAATCACAAGAATTTCCATAGGAAATGAAACCGTGACGGAGATAATTCAACTACACAAACAATGCGCGGTAGCGAGACAATGAAACCAATAGAGAAAGTGACAGAGAAGGTGACCGATAAGGAAGCAACACCAACGACCACTGGTGAAACCATATACGTCGAAAGAGAAACCCAACCGAAAAAGAATGGGTTTGCACCAAAGGATACAACATGAGAAGATACCTCTAAGGGAACTAAGTGTTGTTCTTAGTCTGCTGGGGGATTGAGAAAGAAGAGGAAGGGTTCCAAAGAGGTCTTGTAGGAGGTCTTGACGCTAACAGAAGATGACCTACATGAAATAGCCAACATTGTCACATCTGCAATAGCAGATCACTGCACCAACATGGAGGTGCAGTACAAGTCTGCACTTGAGCCTTTTCAAGTTAGACTACAGGAGATGAAGGTGCAGGCGAGCCAGATTCAAGCAAGTGTAGCTCAGGCGAGCCAAACCAACGCGCAAGTCATGAACCATTAGACATTGCTTTACCAGCCTCTGGGGATGCCCGCCTTGTTCAAATCCCCACGCCAGTGATTTAGGTGGACACCAACCGACGTGTCCAATTCTTAGGATCAGGTGATATCAATATTAATCTTTCTATGTTACCCACAAAGAAGTTACACTTAATGCGCTCAATGGTCACGTATGAGCTTCAATATAGAGAGACTATCACACACACTCATACCATGGAAGCCCAGCATCAGGCCGAGCAAGCACACCAACAAAAGAAAAAATCATAAGCCGCATGTTGTGTATTTGAAGCTCAGCGCGATATGTTGGAGGCAAAGATCCACCAATTTTTCCAAGATATTGTAGCTATCCTGGCCATAACTGCGCCCGATGAGAAATTAGAACGATTGGATGCCGCGTTGAAAGCATCATGTGCTAAGGTACAAACAATCAGAACTGAGTATGAACAACAAATTGCAGATCTCCAGACCAAGTTGCAGGCCGAGACTCCACCAGTGGTTCACGCGCAACGAGCAGCTGAAGTCAAGCAAGCCCGCGATAGTATTGTCGTTGTAGTCACCCAGTGTGATAGCCTGTTAGACGAAGCTATGAGTGTGTGGACATCAGTCCAAAATGATCGAGTCGTTCAACACCTACATGACGCACTCTATCAGAAGGAGTAGCATTTTGAAGAAATTAGGACAGTGGTGCCAACATTGGTTCTTACATAGCGCCTTGCTCGTCTGCAGGAGTGTCGGACAATACAAACCGAGATTTAAGATCTGCGTTGGAAGGAACAACTGCTCGAAGCGTGCATGCAACCATGGGCCAAATAAGTGCTTCAATTTTCGTAGATGCTGGATAACACTATGAAGACTATTCAGTAAACTCAACGCAACATAGATTTTCCCGTTATCCCTTCTCTACTAGATTAGAAAATCATTAACATACAAGCAGGTTAGCACCAAGTTGGGAAATCTAAATATCGACATAATCATGAATATTTTAGGTTCCCTCAAGATTCTCCTATTGGACGAATCATATTTTCCACCTGGCCTTAGTCCAACCTATGGCATATTCCCAAACAAAGAAGGAGAACAAAAAAAAGCCAAGCATTGTGGTTGTCACACTTCTCTTTGATTGAAACACAAAGCCTTTTGACAAATGAATTTTACAAAATGGTCTTATTTATGTACAATGATCGCTAATAAGACACGGAAAGATATGACTATGTAACAGATGAACCACTTACGCAAATAAAATAAAAGTAGAGAAAATAAGAGACACAAAAAATATGTAGAGGAAGTGTAGCTCGTAGGTGCTATTGGAAATAATGTTTCAAGTCTCGTGCATTTACGGGAAGTGGGTCAATCCTCCCGTGTAAAGATTTTAGCTTGAAAGCGTTATGACCAAGCTTATCTTCAATAACTGATGGCAAAATCTACAATGATTGGAACATTATGTGTTTACATTTTTCTTCGTGGGGTTTATCCAACTTTAGTATTAGGGGTGGGGTGAAAATGTGAAGTTGGGTTACACTTTTGTGAGAATCGGGGGCGGAAATTTTTTTTCGGAAATAGTTCGGCCGAACTTTTGAGACAGTTCGGCCAAACTATTAGATAGTTCGACCGAACTTTATGAGAAATTTCGGCCAAATGCGTTCTTCCGTGTAGATTGACGACACACTGACGGCATGGGAAAACAGAATTTTTTGCCGGAGATGGGAAAACCGGCAACAACAGTTTGGCCAAACTTTTAAAATAATTCTGCTGAACTATTATTTATAAATATATCGCCCGCGAATTATTTTAATTTTCATGCGTCTTTTTTTTCTTTGCGCATCTTTTGCTCTGTGTTTCTTCACGCATCTTCTGCTCTATTGTTGTTATGCTACGACGTTGCTACTGCTCTGGCGCTGCTTCCGCTCTGTTATCTGCGTCTTTGTTTCTACTCTGGCGCTGCTTCCGCTCGTTGAATTGCTGCGGCGCTACTGCTGCTTTGGTGCTGCTTCCACTTGTTGAATTGTTGCGGCGTTGCTGCTACTCTAGCACTGCTTCGATGTTAAGCGAACCACCAGGTAAGCAGCTCTTTCTATTGTTGATCATTATGGTTTTCTGCAGTGAATTGTTTGATTGTTATCGTAAATTATATTTTCTAATATAATCTACGTTTTTTTTGTTGTGTTTCTTATAGTGTGTTGAATTGCTCTGGCGCTGCTGCTGCTCTGTTGCTAATCATCTACGACGACATTAAGCGAACCACTAGGTAAGCAGCTCATATCCTTCTATTGTTGATATTTATAGTTTTCTGGAGTGTTCATAAATCATAACTTTCATGAAGTCATACATCATGGCTATATTGTAATAAACATAAATGTCAAGTCAATCCATCCATCATTGTCTAGGTCACTGACATATATATCATTTAACTTGCACCTTAGATCACTGTCAAACTCAAATCACTGGAATATCGCTCAGAATATAAGTGATATCAGAATCCAAGATCACTGTATATAAATCACTGCCAAATTTTACAAAAAAATTAAGTTTGCAGTTTGGTATGCAACAAGTGGTTACAATTAGCACCTTAGATCACTGTCAAACTCACACCACTGGAATATCGCTAAGAATATAAGTGATATCAGAATCCAAGATCACTGTATATAAATCACTGCCAAATTTTACAAAAAATTTAAGTTTGCAGTTTGGTATGCAATAATTGGTTACAGTTCTTAGGTTACAATATGTGTTAGAGACTTGTAGTATGCAGTCAAGGTCATGTGCCCAATTTATCAAATAGATTATAGAATCTATATATTAGAAACTCGAAACTTGAAACTTGTAAATTTCATTTATTTTAGAAACTCAAAACTCGAAACTTGAAAGTTGTAAATTTCAGTTATTTTAGCATAAGTTATAATGATAGACTTTTTTTTTTTTTTTTCTTATAATCTGAAAAAAAAATTTGTTTATTTGTTTTCATGAAAAGTCCAAAATAAATAAGTAATTAATTTAATTATTGACTATGCTGTATCCATTTCCACTAAAAACCCATTATCTTGATTAAGCTCAGGACCAATTAAAATTTTAACCAAGCCAGGAACACTTTTAAAAACACTTTTTTCATCGAAATGCGTAGTCATATCTTCTATTATTTTCTCTAAAATCAACAACTCTTCTTGACTAAAAGATTCACCATTAGATTTACATTCTTTCGAGCTAATGAACAACTTGATAACCTCATGGTGATAGAGAGAAACATTCGACTGTATAGAAGAACTAGATAAATATTTATCAACTTCTCATATTCACTGTGCTCTAATTACATATTGATAGGCCTAATAAGTGGTTACAGAAAATTCCAGAATATACTTCAAAACCAAAAGTGATTTGATAAAAACACATTAGCCAATAAACAAACCATTAAAACCAAAAGTGATTTGATACAGTATTGGGTAAAAGATCATGGTCTTACCTTAATTTCTATTCTGATTCCCTTTTCTAATTTTGATTTTCATTTAATATTTCTTTAACTTCCTTCATGATATCTATGGTTGCTCACCTTCGTTCAATATTGGTTTAAAGGTCATGGTCTTACCTTAATTTCTATTCTAATTCCCTTTCCTAACTTCCCAACTTTGATTTTCATTTAATATTTCTTGAACTTCCTTCATGATATATATGGTTGCTCACCTTCATTCAATATTGGGTAAAAATTCATGGTCTTACCTTAATTTCTATTCTAATTCCCTTTCCTAACTTCCTAACTTTGATTTTCATTTAATATTTCTTATCATAATATTTCTTGAACTTCCTTCATGATATATATGGTTGCTCACCCTTTTTCAATATTGGGTAAAAAGTCATGGTTTTACCTTAATTTCTATTCTAATTCCCTTCCTAACTTTGATTTTCCTTTTGACCTTGAAGATAAATCGAATCGTTATATTGGGTAAAAGGTCATGGTCTTACCTTGAAATTTCTATTCTAATTCCCTTTCCTAACTTCCTAACTTTGATTTTCATTTAATATTTCTTGAACTTCCTTCATGATATGTATGGTTGCTCACCTTTTTTCAATATTGGGTAAAAGGTTATGGTCTTACCTTAATTTCTATTCTAATTCCCTTTTCTAACTTTGCTTTTCTTCAATATTGGGTAAAAGGTCATGGTCTTTCCTTAATTTATATTCTAATTCCCTTTCCTAACTTCCTAACTTTGATTTTCATTTATTATTTCTTATATCATAATATTTCTTGAACTTCCTTCATGATATATATGGTTGCTCACCTTTTTTCAATATTGGGTAAAAGGTCATGGTCTTACCTTAATTTCTATTCTAATTCCCTTTCCTAAATTTGATTTTCCTTTTGACCTTGGAGATAAACCAAATTATTAAATATGATAGTCATCCCTTTTAGGGAACTTAGTATGGGTTGCTTAGTGGTTTCGATCCCTTATGACGATGTGAGGTGGTGTTTCAAACGTGGGAGTGACTTGTGTTTGCATGTGATGCTCACGGGCCATGGTTTCTTTTGTGGGTTATAGAAGGTTTAGTTCTACCTCCTAAGATAAACTTTCTAAAAAACTTACCTTTATTCCTTAAAGTCAAAATAGATCTATACTAAGGATTACTCTTTATATGTATTTCTACCATATAAATTCTAATGATAATTAATCACATATATGTGTTAAAGTAGAATATGAAATAAGCCCTTTTTACACTTGGCTTGGCTGGTAGGTACATAGATGTGTGGGTTTGGGAATGTGGTTCACATGAAAAGTAATAGGGATGGATTTAGTGGAAACCTTTTATAAGATTAGGACTCAAACAATTGTGATATTTTCCCTTCTTTCCAAGTTAGTCTATCCTTCTACAAAAATCCGTTTTAATGAAGGAGATATATTCATATTGATCCACTAATATTTGTTCACCAACAACTATTCTATTTTGGACTTTTATATCTCAAAATTATGCTCATTGAATTTATGCATCTATATCTTTAAACTACTTGAAACTATTTTATTACACCATAGGAATCATTTCTAGAAAAACACATTAGCCATAAAAGTTTCCCATTGAAACCAAAAGTGATTTGATAGTTAATTGTTTCAAATAGATTTTTAATAAATTAAAAAATATTCAATGTAAAACACATGCACACATTAACATATAATTGTGATTTTTTCCCTTCTTTCCAACTTAGTAGACATCCTTCTAGAAAATCCCTTTTAATGAAGCGGATATATCCATAGTGATCCACTGATATTTGTTCACAAACAACTCTTCCATTTTGGACTTTTATATCTCAAAACTATACTCATTGAATTTATGCATCTTTATTTTTAAACTACTTGAAAGCATTTTATTACACCATAGGAATCATTTCGATATATCTCCCATTTTAATGGGGTGTATCACATTTCTAGAAAAACACATTAGCCATAAAAGTTTCCCATTGAAACCAAAAGTGATTTGATACAAAACATATAGGTTATAACCTTATATAGTTTATTTGTTTCAAATAGATTTTTAATAAAATGAAAAATATTCAATGTAAAACACATAGTATTTAGAAACAAAAAGTAATTTGATACAAAACAGATTTTTAATAAAATGAAAAATATTCAATGTAAAACACACAGTATTTAGAAACAAAAAGTAATTTGATACAAAACATAGGTTTTAACCTTAAATACTATGTTAATTATTTTGAAAATAGATTCTTAATAAAATGAAAAATATTCAATGTAAAACACATGCACATATTAAAACATATAATTGTGATTTTTTCCCTGCTTCCAACTTAGTCCATCCTTCTAGAAATATCCCTTTTAATGAAGCAAATATATCCATAGTGATCCACTGTTAATTTGTTCACCAACAACTATTCCATTTTGGACTTTTATATCTCAAATCTATGCTCACTGAATTTATGCAGATCTAGATATCTTTAAACTACTTGAAACAATTTTATTACATCATAAGAATTATTTCGATATATCTCCCATTTTAATGGGGTGTATCACATTTCGAGAAAAAAACACAACTTAGCCATAAAAGTTTCCCATTGAAAACAAATGTTTTGATACAAAACATAGGTTTTAACCTTATATAGGTAAATGTTATTTCAAATAGATTCTTTTAATTTAAAATGAAAAATATTCAATGTAAAACACATGCATTATTATACACCCTTATGTCTACATAAAGTAGTTTGAGTGATTCCACGGGTCCTCTACAACCTTCATGGGTATAATTGGGACATGTAGTGTTAACTTCTACAAGTTCTATAGGCAGAGTCTGTAAAGGGCCAGGTAGCCTCTGGATCTCATCTTTTATGAAAGGTGACATATCTAGTAAATGCCCCTACAGTCAATCTCTGGAATAGATCTAAATATAAGTTCTTCATTTTAATATCCAATGTAAAACAAATGCATTCTTATACACCCTTATGACTACGTAAAGTAGTGTTAGTGATTCCACATGTCATCTACACCCTTCATAGGGTATAATTGGGACAGGTAGTGAACTAACTTCTACAAGTTCTATAGGCAGAGTCTGTAAAGGGCCAGGTAGCCTCTGGATCTCATATTTTATGAAAGGTGACATATCTAGTAAATTCCCCTACAGTCAATCTCTGGAATAGATCTAAATAGAAGTTCTTCACTTTAATATCCATAAAACACAACCACTTTAAGGTAAATTGTGTACATGTGTCATTTCTCCCACAAACTAAAGGCTTCCTCCCATTAATTCTAGATTTGAATTCTACCATAAAATTTTTAAGTCAAACTTTAAGATAAACCATGCACATGTCATTTATCTCATGATCATGTGCCATTTCTCCCATGCATTGACAATAAATGTCAATTTAATATATATATATATATATATATATATTTTTTTTTTTATTAAATTTTATTTTATTTTATTTTTTATTTTTTTTACTTTTATTTTTTATTTTTTTCAGGGATAAGAAAACCATTAAATATGGTTGAAAAATGGAAATTATGCATAGAAGTTTCTTGCTATCCCAATCAAGGGGATAGAAAGAAAATTTCTTGCTTAAAGTTTCACACATCAATTAGTGCTTTGAAAGTTGTGTTTTCTGAAATTACATTAATTTTCTGAAATTTATTTTGAATTTATTTTAAAAAATAATTGTAAATGTCCACCTTAGATATATATACATCATGGAGGATGAACGACGAAGATCAACATAATCCCATATCTCTACAAGAGGGGGGGGGGGGCGGAGGGGGGGGGATCAGGGATCGAGAGTTGTTCATGGTAAATTTAAATATAATCTTAAATCTCCATACATGTGTGTACATATGGAATTGATTTTTTATCAACTTTGTGAGTTAAATTAGTTGTTAATAAGTTTCATATTTTATTTTTTAGGAGCTAATAAGAAGAGAAGGGTCTCTACTCCATCCATGGATGCCCATGTTTCACCCAGTCGTGGTACGGTTTTAACACAATTTAATCAATGAATATGTCACGTGTATTTATATGTATGCATGTATTTTTCAATTGATTATAATTTTGTATTTGTTTATGAAGCTTCTCTCTCCTCTCGAGAGGTTGGTGGTGGTTCAAATCCCCTTAGAGGGCCATCAATAAGTGGTAGCAGGTTGCGTGAAGGTGGTGATATTTATTCCCCTGGAGGCCAATCAACAACTGGTGGTGCTGGTTCTCAACAGGGTTGTTCTGGTTCTCAACAGTTTCATGGTGGAGAAGATGCTAGCCAACCACGTCAAGGTTGCCATCAATTTAAATATTTTTTCATTGAATTTGTACAAATTTGTTTACATGTGTTTTTTCTAATATACAAAATTATATATATATTGATGCAGAGGCTAAAAATGTTCCAAATGTTGGTCAAAATAGGCGCAGGGAAGAATGCTACATTCAAGAAGAAGGTTGTCTACCCACCATAACTTATCTGGCCGAAATTTTTGATATACCATGGGAAAGAAGCATGGCGCAATGCACCTTAGAAAGGTGTCAACAACTTCATGGAAAATTGCGGAGAGATCTCATGGCTTTAACTCTACTTGCTGAGAGTCGACAAAGCCTCGAAATAGTTACATATTCATTGGGCGAACTAGTAAATGTGTACAAAAATCTTGGGCCAACGATTGATACATTTGTAGAAGTCATGAGAAAGATAAAGGAAACAGTAATGGGTCCCGATAAATGGGAGGATGTAAAACAAAGAGTTACAAAAGAAATGGCGAAGTCAATGTTTAATTTCAAGGAAGGGCCAAAAAGAAAAATGCTGAAGGTGCAATGTTTCAAGCACCCTGATATAGCTCACTATTTGTATGATAGGCACCTTGTGGACTATGGAAGGCTCCCATGGAACGACGAGGTTCTTGTTTATTTTGCAAAATTTTTTTATGCAGAATTTTTTTCTGGAAATGAAACCCAATTACAATGACCTTCCGTTAGATTTTTTTGGTTTTGGGAAAGGTCGATTGTGTGACCGTAGGGGCGCTAGGCGAGATGTGGAGTTGCCTTGCCCTGAGCCACCATTGGTGAGTCGACCTTTTCGGGTCGAAACTTTGCGGTTAGAGATGGATGCGACTTCTCAAATAAGTCGAGAAGCAAGGGATGTCATCATTGACAATGTTCACAGTGGATTGGGTGGAGTTGATGTTTGTCTAAATCAACAGAGAGCACGTGAGAATGCACGTGCCAATTTTGTGTATTGTATAGATGAAGAGATTGACAACATGAATGTTGAAGATTCAGAATATATGCAAAGAATTTTCGCAATGGTTGGCAATACTTAATTCTTCATGAGGAAGAGGGCACGGGAACAGTATGTGTTAATGATCTTAGGGTTAAATTATTTTAACACATACATGTGTACAATTTGTAATAAATACATGTGTATGTACATGTATACATTTATTTGTATGTACATTAATCTAACAAAAATGTATCATTATATGTTAAAACACCATTTTCAGTTGTCACGCATGATGAATGACGAAAATGTTAATATCATGTTCGGGGCCTCTGGTTCAAACAATGAAGATAGGACTCACCATCAAGATATGTTGACAAATGTTAGTGTTTTTTAAGTGATATTTTGAAAATAAATAATTGTGCACACATGTACATGTACATATATAATAATAAAATGTTTTAACAAATTTCGATTCCGTCCGATGTTTTTGGAATGGTGGTACCTTCTTCTTCCTTGGGAGATGTACCTTCTACATCTTTTGGGATGGCGGTACCTTCTACTTCCTTGGGAGATGTACCTTCTACTTCCTTAGGAGATGTGCCACATCCACAACAAGTATGGACAATTTTTCACTTTTAAAATTATGTTTAAGCTATATATATATATATATTCCACCTCAAAAAGTTCCATTAAAAATTGAGAAATATATATCTATATATTGAGTTATTTTAATTTTTTTGAATTTTAGGTTTTTGGAGATTTTCTTTTGGAGCCTCTCTTAGGAGATGTCCCAAATTCACCTGCAGAAGTATTCAATTTTTCACTTTTAAATATATATATGTTTTTTTAAAAGTTATAATTTATAAATTGAAGTTTATTTAAGTTTTATTATAAATTGAGATCTTGATCTTGAGTTATTTTATACTTTTAAAATTTTGAATTTTAGGTTTCTATAGTAGATTTCTTTAATCCACGGACTCTAGCGATGGAGACAGGAACATCCACACCATTTCAACCATTTGAACAAGTTGTCTAACTTTTTTTTTTAATATTATTGAAAATAAGTTTATATATGTACACATGTGCATTTTCATCTGAAATTTTTTAATATATATATATATAACTTTACATGTATATTGTACACTTTACTGTTGGAGATGTTCCCATGGGGGAAGTTGTAGTAGGCGAACAAATGGAGAGGGAACCTCATGAGGTATTGCATGATTTTTTTTATATTTTGTTTTTTACATGAAGTTCTATATATTCTCACTCATTTTTAAAACATCAAATTTTAATGTTTGTATGTGCATTGTGTATAGGTTCTCCATGCTTCGCAAGATAGCACACAGATTGAGACTCTGCTAGGAAAGACACTACATCCATCTGTATTTGATGGACATGATTTGTAGATTTGATTTCAAGATTTCTAGTCCTAAATTTACTTTTTAATATATTATCTAGATGCACAATCATATATATATAACTTGATACTTGATACTTGTGAGATCTACAATTTTTGGACATATTTTATTACAATGTTAATATAATTTGTTTTGTTCCAAAAAGTTAAGTTTTGGATGGTTTTAGTGCTTTTGGCATGTGAATGTGAAGTAATGTTGTTATATATTTTTTTGGTTTTTAAAACTTTTAAGTTTTGGATAGTTGAACTATTACTAATGCTGGATCTATAAATTAATGTTTTGCTTTTGAACTACATTTGGCATGTTATGTAATGATGTGTTATAATTTTTTTTTTTTTTAAACTTAAGTTTTGGATGCTTGAAGTACATTTGGCATGTGAAGTAATGTTGTGATCTATAATTTTTTTGTTAAATTAAAAGTTAAGTTTTGGATGGTTTCAATCTACATTTGACATGTCATATAATGTTAAATGTTTTTATTGGATATTTGAACTATAATTGGCATGGCATGTGAAGTAATGTTGTGATATAATCAAAAAGTTTTTAAAACTCAAGTTTTGGATGGTTTCAATCTACATTTGGCATGTGATATAATGTTAAATGTTTTTATTCGACAGTTGAACTACAATTGACATGGCATGTGAAGTGATGTTGTGATATAATCAAAAAGTTTTTAACAATCAAGTTTTGGATGGTTGAAGTACATTTGGCATGTGAAGTAATGTTGTGATCTATAATTTTTTGTTAAATTAAAGGTTAATTTTGGATGGTTTCAATCAACATTTGGCATGTGATATAATGTTAAATGTTTTTATTGGATAGTTGAACTATAATTGGCATGGCATGTGAAGTAATGTTGCACGATATATAATCAAAAAGTTTTTAAAACTTAAGTTTTGGATGGTTTCAATCTACATTTGGCACATGTGATATAATGTTAAATGTTTTTATTGGATAGTTGAACAACAATTGGATGGCATGTCAAGTAATGTTGTGATATAAT
Source organism: Pinus albicaulis (assembly GCA_034641835.2). Classification (NCBI taxonomy): domain Eukaryota; kingdom Viridiplantae; phylum Streptophyta; class Pinopsida; order Pinales; family Pinaceae; genus Pinus; species Pinus albicaulis. The sequence goes on from CM076580.1 coordinate 1,774,979,812, forward strand.
CAAAACGTTTTTAAAACTCAAGTTTTGGATGGTTGAATTACATTAGGAATGTGAAGTAATTTTGTGATATAATCAAAAAGTTTTTAAAACTAAGTTTTGGATACCATTTCAATCTACATTTGGCATGTGATATAATGTTAAATGTTTAATGTTTTTATTGGATAGTTGAACTATAATTGGCATGACATGTGAAGTAATTTGTTTTGATATAATCAAAAAGTTTTTAAAATTCAAGTTTTGGATGGTTGAAGTACATTTGGTAAGTTTTTAATTTTTTTTTTTCACTCAAACAATAGTATGTAGTATGTAAAGATAAAAAACAATCTTAAGATTACTTTTAAGTACAATCAAGTGTTCTTGAAACATTTTCCCACATGATGATACCTTCATTGACCTATGAACTAAAGTAGTTCATGGGCTATATGTTCTTCCTCTTTCCCATATAAATCCCTTTAATTTTGAGTGGAAATATAAGAAGTAGATATATGTTTGTTGAATTGGGGTCTGTTGGCGAAAAGTCAGGTCTCGCGGGCAAGACATTGAAGGCATAGAAGATCGGAGCCTCATAGGATTTGCTACAAGTATAACAGGTGGAGTGGATTCTATAGATGCAACAGAGGAAGGAGCACAAAGAAACTAAGACAGCATAAAGAAACTAAGACAGCAGATATAGCAGAAATGAAGAGACAAAGAAGTAACAGAGGCAGCAAAGGAGGCAGCACTCAGGCAAAGAAGGCAGCGCTGAATAACAGACAGGCAAAGGAGGCAGCGCTGAAACAAAGACAGAAAAAGGAAGCAGTGAATACAATGGAGGCAGCAAATGAAGGCAGAGGAAGCGAATATAACAGAGGCAGAGTCGTTATCACTGCAGTAGAGGCAGAGGTAGAGGCAAAGCGACAGGAGCAGCAGAGACAGAGGCAGAGGTAGAGCTGTTATAATTCTGAGAATCGCCCAACCCGGAGGACAGATAGAAAATTCCGAGAATCGCCCAAGCCGGCAAATACAGTCGTATGTATAATTCCGAGAATCATTACCCGATGGGCGTTACATATAACATATAAACCATATTCCGGGAATCGCTTAACCCTTTGACAAAGTATACATATATGTCTGTTATATTATGGAGCGCACAAAACGAAGTTTTAGATGGTGGGACCTCTCCCCAATTGCAATCGGAGATCGCAAGGGCAGCAGAACATCGCAACAGAAAGTTGTGATTGCGATCGAAGGCCGGACCCGATCGAGTTATATACCACAGTTAATTTCTAATCGCATCCGAGTTCCCAATCTCATGTCTTTTGTAAAACGCTGCGATTGAAATGCCGGACCCGATCGAGTTATATACCACAGTTAATTGCTAATCGCATCCGAGTTCCCAATCGCATGTCTTTTGTAAAACGCTGCGATTGAAATGGCGGACCCGATCCTATTATAAGCAGGAGTTAATAGATGCAAATCGCATCCGTGTTCTGATCGCAATCGAAACTTTTCTATTATGCGCCTTGATTGCATTTGTTTGAAGTTCCGGACCCGATGGGTGTATAAACGGTGGTTAATACATATTTGAGTTACGGTCAAATCGCATCGGCACTGGTCAATCGGAACATATGTTAAAGACTTGCGATTGCGATTGAAGCCCGGACCCGAGGGGCTTATAAATTATGACTAACAAATGTTTCAGTTCCATGGTCAATCGCATCGGAGGTAAAGTGGAGCATCGGAACATCACAAGAAAAAGTTGCGATTGCGATTGAGAATCGGACCCGATGGACTGATAAATTGTGACTTGATATGTTTGAGTTCCGGAACATGTTAACAAAGATTTGCGATTGTGATTGAAAGGCCGGACCCGATGGGTTTATAAGCCAAGACTGATATATGTTTCAAGTTTCGCCATAACAGTGAATAATCGCAATCGGAAGAGGCTGAGGAGTGATACATCGCATCGGAAAAGATCGGCGAGTGAGCCCGAAAGGAGTTCTTATTTGTTTAAAGAGTTTTTATTATATAATGCCGAGAATTGATTTAAGTCTTTTTAAAAGGAAGTTTGTATGTATGCCGAGTGTTGAAATTACTTATATATATATATATATATATATATATATATATATATATATATATATATGAAAAGGCGCTGTTATATATATATATATATATAACGCTGTTACGATAAGCCATGTGGTCTGTAGACCCACGGGCCTCAGCTTAACCGAAGGGCGATTCTTAATATACAATGACTATGATATATGTCCGTTCCGCTTGCGGAAAGTTCCACATCAACAAGACACTTGCTGCAAGTCAGCAGTCACGTATCTTTCTAATAGGCACTGATATAAAAGCACTGTTACACGTATGCAGCAATTACACCACAACAGAGGACAGAAAAGCATACAGAGCAGAAAAGAGTCAAAACACAGTCACAGAAAATACAAATGCGTAGCAAGCCAAGAGACAAAACGAGTGAGCTGAAGTTCTCATTTAAATCTGAATGTAAATGTTTTATTTAAATTTATATTGTTGTGATGCATTGGCAAGTCTCCCGAAGAGAGCAAATATCCCACTGTAATATTAAAATAAGCACCTACAGTTACATTTTTCTGAGTGAGCTGAAAAGAGATGAGAAAGCAGAAGGCAAAGAGACATGGCTGTCCATTTCGAATTCCCAGTGGAATACAAACAGTCATGAAACTATTTTTGTATAAAACAGGGTAATATCCAAGGGGATAGAGTTGACGAAAAAGGAGTGAGAGAAGAAGAGAGTATGCAACAGAATTAAAGAGAGTTGAAGAAAATAAGAAAGCTGCAAGAAGAATGTGAATAAGGAGGAGCTGAGAAAAGAAGAAGAAGGGGCTGAGCAGAGATGATGCAGGTCTGATATAAGAGTTGATGAACAGCAGAGAAGAAGGTACAAAACAGAGCTGATATCCAAGGTAAATCAGCAAGTGTATTTCTTTTGAAAGAGTAATGAAGTTGGAGCTTCCCTATCAAGTTGTAGCTTGATAGATGTCAGTTGTAGCTGACTGAGGTAGGAGCCTCCTGTAGGTTGTAGCCTGTAGAAAATAGATGGGAGTTGGTGCCTCCACATCAAGTTGTAGCTTGATGAAATGTCAGTTGTAGCTGACTGAGGTTGGAGCCTCCTGTAGGTTGGTGCCTACAGAAAATTGATGGGAGTTGGAGCTTCCTTGCAAGTTGTAGCTTGCAGAATTGAGGATAGAGCCTCCTGTAGGTTGGTGCCTGCAGAAAACAGTGGTGAGAGGGAGTTGGAGCTTGCCTCTGCATCACAACAATAATAAGATGTGGTTTTCTCCCTTTATGGGTTTCCACTTATATCTGGTGTCTCTGTGCATGATGTTTATGTGTTGATGTGATTTATCTCATCTGCTTAATACTTGCTGCTCTCATATTCAATCTGCTATTACATTAACAAATCTATTTGATAGTAATACTTTTTGCTCACATATTAAGTTGACCATGAAATGAAGGTGTAAATAAGATTTAAAAGAAAAGTTTTAAAAGTCCATGTATGTGTTAAACTGATTCACCCCCCCCCTCTCAGTTTAACTAAGGGTTCAACAATTGGTATCAGAGCCAGTTCCTTTGGTGTAAGCTTAATAACTTGAAGGAGATCTGGTTGAGTCATGGACTATCAAAATGTATCTGTGTTAAATACAACAAACTTTCCTGAATGGAGAGATAAGGTTAAAACATGATTATTGGCTTATGAACCTGAAGTATGGAAGCTTGTATGTGATGGTTACTGCACAGACTCCCCCACGGTGAAAGAACAACAGAGGAATGCCAAGGCAAAATGTGTAATATATAACAGTCTACATAACAAGGACCTTGAGTTGATAATGGATTTAACCTCTGCAAAAGAAATCTGGGATAGATTGCACTTCATGCATGGAGTAAACACTAAGGACGGCACTGACAAGAAGGATAAGAGAATTAAGAAGAAGAAAAATTCATGTCAACAAGAAAATATTCAATCAAATGAAGTACCTGCTAGTGTGAATGGAGATAAGAACCATGAAGAAATTACAGCTGAAGAAAAAGCCAAGCTTGACACTGCTTTGAATGAAATAGAAAAATTGAAAAATGAAAACAAAGACCTTAAGACAGTGGTGCAAATATGTGATGAGAGAGAATATGAAGATAAGAAAGAAATTGTTGGCCTGAAGACACACCTTGAAGAAGCAAGGAAAATAGAAGACACTTTGCTGCAACAAATGAGAGAGAAAAATTTGGAATGTGAAAAATTGGAAGAAGAAGTAGTGAACCTAAGAAAGAAATTAGAAAAGGCCCAAAGAGATTTATTAATGAATACTCCTCAAATGAAAAGCTCCGGACAGTTGGACCAGATTCTAAAGGCTCAAAGGTCACCTCTCATAAAGGCTGGGATAGGATATGAAGGTGAAACCAGCAAGTCCAAGGTTGAAGATAACAAGAAAATCATTTTTGTAAAAGCTGTAAAGAACTGTGAAACAGCTCAGCAAATTCCTACAGAAGCAGAAACCAGCAAGAACATGAGTTGTAAAGAAACAAACATAATCAAGCAGCAACATGAAAGAGCAGAGAATGAGAGGATGAAACAATCAGCTACTAAAGGCTCATATGCTCCTAGGGATGAATTGAAAAAATTCGGAAGATGTCAAAGGAGGTTCCTCCCTCCTATGAAAATTAGCACATGTTTATCTTGTCATAAACTAGGACATAATGCAGCATATTGTAAGACAAAGCCAATCCAGTCCAACCAGCAAAGGATGCAGCAAAAGAGAAGAACCCCTTAAGCAAGCAAAGGGAAAAGACAATCTTCCACTAGGTACACAAATCATTTCTATGGCTACTGTTATGCATGCAATGAATTTGGACATAAATAGGTTGATTGTAAATTATGTTCAAAAAGCGGAATGAAATATTATACATCAGCTCAAATGCACCTTGGTCAAATAAGATGTTATGTATGCCTCAAGCGTGGTCACAAAGCTAAATACTGTAATCTGCCATATACATTAAAGAACTCTAGATAGATGATGGGATCAAAGCAAATCAAACAAAACTATGAATTTAAAAGAAGTGCAGACATTATGAAGAACCTCAATAAAGTTTGGAAGGAAAAGAGAAAGGGGGAGCCTACTATCTCCATAACATAATGAATCTAGCATAGTCTCAGGGGGAGCTGCTCTACGAAACAAAGCAAATATCTAACCAGTTATAGATATGAAGCAGCATCCCAGGGGGAGAGCAGTTCATATATAGACCCCATGAAAGTAGTCTAAGAAGAGTTCCTTGGAATGATAACATCTATGAGATCAGTAAGGGAAAGGAAGTTCCTCTAACAGAGATCTATGGAGGAAGAAGACCATATAAAACTCACAATAGCCAGCAAAATTGTTAGAAGGAGAACAAAGGCAGCAAAGGCATTTGACTAGTTAAATCTTGTGTGAACACATGAGTTCTTGATGAATGATCCTATGTAATTGAGCCGAGTCCAATAAGCAGGGTATGGAAATTAGAGTGATTGTGTGGCAATTCTGTGGTGAAGAACCTTGTAGCATCGGTTTGTGCGAATTTCCTGTTCCACTCAGAAGACTAATGAACCATACTCTCTGTGAATGAGTGTCTGTGTGTGCACTCTGCAGAAGAAACAGAAGAATTGAAGCAGATTAGGTTTATTCATGAATTAGGGGTGTAATGCAGTTTATAGATGAATTATTGAGCAATTATTCATTAATTGAGTGGCATAGGCTTTGATTGAAGACTAAAACCCTGTGAAGTCGAACCCAGTAAATCAAGCTAAGAATCTGCCTGTATATTCAGAAAGAAGAATGTTTGATAATGTGGAACTCTGCAAAGGTTATGTAAGGTGCAAAGGTTATGAATGGTGGAGCGGAACCATAGTCAAATGCAAAATGTCAATAGTGGAGAGAAACCATTCGTGAGCGGGTTCGAATCATTATAATATACTGAAAAATGACTATTTAATAAAGAAGACCGAAACCTTGGTGAAACACTGTAGCACTTATGGTTTCCGGATTATTTCGCACCACTTTTGGTAGGGAGGCGGTATTATCTAGAGGACTTGCAGTTCCATAAGATTGTTGACACGTGGCATAGGTGGTATTGGAAGCCACCGTTTAACCTGCGATTTCGCAAGTTAACGTCAGTACCGGGACACCGAGCGGAATTTCTCAGGACCGTTGATTTGAAAAGGGGACATCCGGCGGTGACTATTCGATGAAGATACGCGAAGTTTAATAAAAGTGCGCGGAAGATAGAGGAGGTACGATGCAGAGGTGGGCCAGTCCGAAAGTCTTATTAAAAAGTTTGTTTTTCAAAGCATGGAGTATTAATACAAGGTCGGGCGGCGAACTATAAAGCGAGCGGTATATTCAAATCTTCAAAGGTTTTTTATGAGGTCTGGTTGCGATTATTAAAAAGGCATCAAGAAGCCATGATAACAGTTGAATTGGCATATAAAGCAGTGTATAAAGCAGTAGTGATTCTAGAACTGTCATAGAAAATAAAATGCAGTGACATTCTTTCAAATCAGGATGACAAAATAAGTAGCAGGTTAATGATGCCAAGATTAGATTTAGTATATTGATGATTGTTGTTGTGAACAGTGGGAAGATCAATAGTGGAAACTATGGGTTCATGTGCAAGCTAAAATGAAATCTCTACATGGTTTATCAAGGTAATATCAATTGGTACTAGGTACAGGTCGCATATCTATCAATAGAATATCAAGAGTTATCATGGAACATCAATATGATACAGGTCCTCAAGATCAAAGAACTATGGCAAAAGAACCTCAAGCACAAAGGATTTGCAGGGGTTGTTTTGGAAGAGTGTGTAAGCAGTGAAAGTCATTAGTCTCTTATATTGAAATATATTGCCTATTCTCACAATAAGCTGTAAGCTCTGGTGTGATTCATTTATTTACAATAACAACAAGGATCTTTCAGTCTTTAAGTGTATTATCCCTGTCAGCAGTTTAGCACAGATTACCAACAATAGGCAGTACAGGTGAACCACAGCAATAGAATATATATTGGCATCATCACAACTGAATAGATTTTGACTACAGATGTCTATTGCAGAAGAAGACATATTCCATCTGCAATCTTCCTCAACAGAAATATATTGGCACACTACATCAGATATAAACCAAAGTATAGTTGAAGCAAGCCTGATATGTCACTCGGAGCATTCACAATCTTTAAAGTCTTGATCCAATGATGCATCTCTTATTATACAAGTCTAATTATAGCTGTCATTACTTTGGAATGATATCGACTTAATGTGTATATACAAGTTAAAATATTCTCAAAAGTGTTCTCTCAACAAATATTGTACACCAGTATAGAGCAGCATGGTACAAAGTCAGAAGAAGAATGCCTAAACACATCTCAGAGAGAGAAAATGAAAATATAGAATCTACACTAAGAGATGTGCAACCCTTTGCCATTGATGTCAAAGGGGGAGGAAAAGCAGGTAATAGAAGAAAGGGTCTTCTAAAAGAAGCTAGACAGAGGAAGACTTGGAGGAAGCATTGGATTATTGGTGGATGTGTTGCCATCAATGCCAAAGGGGGAGACTGTTGGAAATGTTTTCATTGATGGAAAAGGAGATGGCAAAGGAAGAACACTTGAGTCAGCAACAAGGCAAAGGAGATGGCAAAGGAAGAACACCTGAGGCAGCAACAAGGCAAAGGAGATGGCAAAGGAAGAACACCTGAGGCAGCAAAAGGAGAATTAAGGAGTAGCATCAGTCAAGGAGCAGATGAAACAAAGAGAGCATAAGACAAGTAGCTGAGGAATGAGACAGAGTGATGAGGAACAATTATTCTAGTGGGAAGACTGTGAAGCACTGTTGGTGAGAATACATCAATTCATTCTGCAAAATTAAATCAAGATGAGGAACAGAACTCTGGTAACGTAGCGGAGTTCGAAGTTGAGGAAAAGAACTATTGAATTGAAGGCATAGAAGATCGGAGCCTCATAGGATTTGCTACAAGTATAATAGGTGGAGTGGATTCTATAGATGCAACAGAGGAAGGAGCACAAAGAAACTAAGACAACAGATATAGCAGAAAGGAAGAGACAAAGAAGTAACAGAGGCAGCAAAGGAGGCAGCACTCAGGCAAAGAAGGCAGCGCTGAATCACAGACAGGCAAAGTAGGCAGCGCTGAAACAAAGACAGAAAAAGGAAGCAGTGAATACAATGGAGGCAGCAAATGAAGGCAGAGGAAGTGAATATAACAGAGGCAGAGTCGTTATCACTGCAGCAGAGGCAGAGGCAGAGGCAAAGCGACAGGAGCAGCAGAGACAGAGGTAGAGGTAGAGCTGTTATAATTCCGAGAATTGCCCAACCCGGAGGACAGCTATAAAATTCCGAGAATCGCCCAAGCCGGCAGATACAGTCGTATGTATAATTCCGTGAATCATCACTCGATGGGCGTTACATATAACATATAAACCATATTCCGGGAATCGCTTAACCCTTTGGCAAAGTATACATATATGTCTGTTATATTATGGAGCGCACAAAATGAAGTTTTAGATGGTGGGACCTCTCCCCAATCGCAATCGGAGATCACAAGGGCAGCGGAACATCGCAACAGAAAGTTGCGATTGCGATCGAAGGCCGGACCCGATCGAGTTATATACCACAGTTAATTGCTAATCGCATCCGAGTTCCCAATCACATGTCTTTTGTAAAACGCTGCGATTGAAATGGCGGACCCGATACTGTTATAAGCAGGAGTTAATAGATGCTAATCGCATCCGAGTTCCCAATCGCATGTCTTTTGTAAAATGCTACGATTGAAATGGCGGACCCGATCCGGTTATAAGCAGGAGTTAATAGATGCAAATCGCATCCGTGTTCTGATCGCAATCGGAACTTTTCTATTATGCGCCCCGATTGCATTTGTTTGAAGTTCCGGACCCGATGGGTGTATAAATGGTGGTTAATACATATTTGAGTTACGGTCAAATCGCATCGGCACTGGTCAATCGGAACATATGTTAAAGACTTGCGATTGCGATTGAAGCCCGGACCCGATGGGCTTATAAATTATGACTAACAAATGTTTCAGTTTCATGGTCAATCGCATCGGAGGTAAAGTGGAGCATCGGAACATCACAACAGAAAGTTGCGATTGCGATTGAGAATCGGACCCGATGGACTGATAAATTGTGACTTGATAGGTTTGAGTTCCGAAACATGTTAACAAAGATTTGCGATTGCGATTGAAAGGCCGGACCCGATGGGTTTATAAGCCAAGACTGATATATGTTTGAAGTTTCGCCATAACAGTGAATAATCGCAATCGGAAGAGGCTGAGGAGTGATACATCGCATCGGAAAAGATCGGCAAGTGAGTCCAAAAGGAGTTCTTATTTGTTTAAAGAGTTTTTATTATATAATGCCGAGAATTGATTTAAGTCTTTTTAAAAGGAAGTTTGTATGTATGCCGAGTGTTGAAATTACTTATATATATATGAAAAGGCACTGTTATATATATATATAACGCTGTTGCGATAAGCCATGTGGTCTGTAGACCCACGGGCCTCAGGTTAACGGGAGGGCGATTCTTAATATAAAATGACTATGATATATGTCCGTTCCGCTTGCGGAAAGTTCCACATCAACAAGACACTTGCTGCAAGTCAGCAGTCACGTATCCTTCTAAGAGGCACTGATATAAAATCACTGTTATAGGTATGCATCAATTACACCAAAGCAGAGGACAGAAAAGCATACAGAGCAGAAAAGAGTCAAAACACAGTCACAGAAAATACAAATGCGCAGCAAGCCAAGAGACAAAACGAGTGAGCTGAAGTTATCATTTAGATCTGAATGTAAATGTTTTATTTAAATTTATATTGTTGTGATGCATTGGCAAGTCTCCCGAAGAGAGCAAATATCCCACTGTAATATTAAAATAAGCACCTACAGTTACATTTTTCTGAGTGAGCTGAAAAGAGATGAGAAGGTAGAAGGCAAAGAGACATGGTTGTCCATTTCGAATTCCTAGTGGAATACAAACAGTCATGAAACTATTTTTGTATAAAACAGGGTAATATCCAAGGGGAGAGAGTTGACGAAAAAGGAGTGAGAGAAGAAGAGAGTATGCAGCAGAATTAAAGAGAGTTGAAGAAAATAAGCAACAGAGCTGATATCCTAGGTAAATAAGCAAGTGTTTTTCTTTTGAAAGAGTAAGGAAGTTGGAGCTTCCCTATCAAGTTGTAGCTTGATAGATGTCAGTTGTAGCTGACTGAGGTAGGAGCCTCCTGTAGGTTGGTGCCTGCAGAAAATAGATGGGAGTTGGTGCTTCCACATCAAGTTGTAGCTTGATAAAATGTCAGTTGTAGTTGACTGAGGTTGTAGCCTCCTGTAGGTTGGTGCCTGCAGAAAATTGATGGGAGTTGAAGCTTCCTTGCAAGTTGTAGCTTGCATAATTGAGGATAGATCCTCCTGTAGGTTGGTGCCTGCAAAAAACAGTGGTGAGAGGGAGTTGGAGCTTGCCTTTGCATCACAACAATAATAAGATGTGGTTTTCTCCCTTTATGGGTTTCCACTTATATTTGGTGTCTCTGTGCATGATGTTTATGTGTTGATGTGATTTATCTCATCTACTTAATACTTGCTGCTCTCATATTCAATCTGCTATTACATTAACAAATCTGTTTGATAGTAATACTTGTTGCTCACATATTAAGTTGACCATGAAATGAAGGTGTAAATAAGATTTAAAAGAAAATTTTTAAAAGTCCATGTATGTGTTAAACTGATTCACCCCCCCTCTCTCAGTTTAACTAAGGGTTCAACAGTTTTGAATGGTTGAAGTACATTAGACATGTGAAGTAAAGTTGTGATATAATCAAAAAGTTTTTAAAACTAAGTTTTGGATAACATTTCAATCTACATTTGGCATGTGATATAATGTTAAATGTTTAATGTTTTTATTGGACAGTTGAACTACAATTTCCATGACATGTGAACTAATTTGTTTTGATATAATCAAAAAGTTTTTAAAATTCAAGTTTTGGATGGTTGAAGTACATTTACTAAGTTTAAAAAAAAAAATCACTCAAACAATAGTATGTAGTATGTAAAGATCAAAAACAATCTTAAGATTACTTTTAAGTATGATCAAGTGTTATTGAAACATTTTCCCACATGATGATACCTTCATTGACCTATGAACTAAAGTAGTTCATGGGCTATATTTTCTGCCTCTTTCCCATATAAATCCCTTTAATTTTGATTGGAAATATAAGAAGTAGATATATGTTTGTTGAATTGGGGTCAATGTCATTAATACACTTAACTAGGTAGCCTTGTTCATTTATAAATTGGTAAATTGATGTAATTCAGTTAATTTCATTCTAGAACATATATATATATATATATATATATATATATATATATATATATATATATATATATATATATATATATATATATATAGATATGCACAAAATTTTTCATTAATGCACATAGAACACATTTGACCATTGGATAGATAATTTTTGTACTAGATTTTCAATCAGGAATAGATATGTGGGTCAAATCCCACCAAAAGTCGGAGAAATGGTCTGATTCTTTTGTCTGAAAGGAATATTTGTACAAAATTATACCATGGATGATTTATTTACATTGTGGATACTTTTTACCAAAAAATCCCACAAGAAAAATTGGTCGTGCATTGAGTTCATGTATATATCCAGTACATACAACATTTTTCATCAATGTACATAGAAAAACTACTTTCAGTTAATTGCATTCTAGAACATATATGTTAAGTACGTGAAACGTTTTTCATCAATGCACATAGTAAAACTACTTGACCAGATAATTTCATTCTAGAACACACACACACACACACACACACAGATATATATATATATATATATATATATATATATATGCAATACATGCAACATTTGTCATCAATGCATGTATAGAAAACCTACTTTCAGTTGATACTAGAATGTGCATGTACCAAAAAAATTTGTACATGTGCAAACATTTGCACAAATAACATAACAAGGAAACTCAATTTCTAATTGAGTACTGGAAGTTATAGAACATATAATCCAAAGAGAATAAATTTTTGGGCAGTTCAATCAAAAAAATTCCAATGGAATGCCATCTTCAATAATCCATTCATGATCGGATTTTAACATTTTCAATTTCTTAATTTTCATCTTTTTCTTTGATTGAACCTCGATCAACTTTATGCGTGTTGCACACACCAAGTGACTATATTGACAACTTATGAAATCAGGTTCATAGTCTTCAAAGTAAACAAAATCCCCACTTTGATTAGTTTGTCTGAAAAAATGACCTTTCAGTATAATAGATCCTCTTTCATATGGAAAACCGTGATCATTATAGTCTTCTAATAATTTCATTTTTCATTTATTGCAACGAATCAAATAAAAATTCACATTTTCATCATTGTCAGTAGGTGCAATTACAGCAAGAACATCTCCTACACAATAAAACAATCTTAAAAAAATTATACATATTCAAATTTATTTCTATATCTTTATCATTAGAAACCAATTCAAATATTACCTTCTCTAACAAGATCAGAAACTCGATCAGCATCAGATGATATTGTAGTCTCCTCTGATTGCATTTCTTCAAACATTGCAATGGACATTTTTCCCTTTATATTTAGCTCTGTATGTTTCCAATCTTTTACATACATTTTGTTTTCACAAACGTCATTGGATTTTGTGTTGTCTATGCAAACATGACAAAAAAAAAATATTTTATTTTATCCAATGCAAACAAATTTCTGGACGACTTTGTTTTAATTGAATGCAATTTTCGAGTCCCTTTTACTGTTTCAACGTCATTTCCAATTGATCTATCTATGTCTTCGATCTCAATATGCCAAAAAAACCTTTATATGGAAAATTTAAAGAAGAATGTAAATATGATATCAAAATACAATCAAAGATAATCATTGTGATAAATGTACACTGTTTCAAATTAGATATCCAATACAAATTAAATTGAATGTACATTTGCACTTCCCTTGATTGGTTAGTCTCATGGCTTAGAGCAGCGATGCACCATTGAACAACTTCTTTCACGTCCACAAGTCGTCTTGCAGAGGGGTTCATTTGATATCTTCAAAGTGATCATTTTATGCATGCCCCTGCACCGTCATGTTCTCCTTTTCCATGGCTAGTCTCAAAGAAATTCCAACAATGTTTAATACAGGTTTTCTTATGAAGACAACACAACCAAAAGAATGATCGTGCAGATTTGAATTGACATGTGCATCCATCTGACCATATCCAATGTTCATTGAATGTTATTCCATAATTTTTCAAGGAATCATAAATTTTTCCAAAACAATGTTGTACAAAATATGTATCATGTGTACAATCGTCACTAATATAAAAGTGATATTCTTTAATAATATGTCGATTTTCACTAGTGATTTCTATATGAACAACGTTTTGTTTAGCATGTCTATATAGAATATGGACGAGCATGGAGACTTGTTCAGAATGATAGTATTCACTCTGAATTTCCTTTTGTGGAACAAATGTGTAGTTTTCTACAAAATCAATTACTGACAAAATGGTCCCTGGTGGAAAAAATTCACAGGATTTTTTGAATTGCAAGTCTTGCCATCGAGCTCTATGGGAATTCTTGGGTGTATTTGTAAATTTCTACCTCAAAATTTCTTAAAAAGTCTATCACAAAAATTTCTTCTTCTCGTAATTCATTTCTTTTAACACTATTTGCACCTTGAATCGATGTATGGATATATTCATATCTCTTCCATTTCAATTTCATGTTGGACAATGATTGATCATTTATATCAGTATGATATTTGTTTTGAAATTTAGTCAAATTTCCACAATCATCGCATTTTTTACCACCAACACATTTCTTTTTGTAAAATAGTTCATCGCTTTCTCTGTCACATAGAATTTGAGATATGAAATTATGGATAGTGGAAGGAGGAGGTGAATCCTTCCAAAATGTTCTACAAAAATCAAGGAATGTGTCATAATATATCTCAACTTCCACATGATAAGGGCAACAATTGTCGCATACGGCGATAGGTTTTACACACCATGCTTTTTGTTGAACAAAAGCACTGATTGAAACATGAATTTCATGATTCTCTTCTTTGAACTTGTTGAACAATTATATATGAGTGGTTTCCAAGAAATGTTTTTCATGTTCTTCGTACTGATTCCCTGCTATTCTTCTTCACATCACATGCCTTGCAGTTGGCGAAACACCCGAATTGTTCTTCCAATATTCATATATTGTTTTTTTAACATTTTCTCCAAGTCTATCTTTTTATGGTTGCCTACAAATAGCTCTCCAACAAGCGAGTTCATCATTTACATCTATTTGCAACCGAAATTCCTGATATTTATGCAAATTTTTTTGCGAGGTTTCGGAATGCTCGTGTCATAGATTTTACCAAGCGATTCACTTTAGTACTTGATGAAAGCATTGCCATATTTATTGCTCTGCGTACAATTGAAACATTTTTCTATCTAGATCTTCTAATTGAATTTATAGCACTATTTATATTTTGTATCACATTTTCCTTTAATTTTTTATCTTTAGTTGATTTTCGAATACCCAATAAAGTCATAGCTTCTTTTAATTTCCTTAATGATAGGAGACCTTTGAACATTTGGGCTTTAGCTGTCACCTTTTCCTTTATGAAATATTTCTCAAAAATGCAGTTAACACGATATCATATATAATGGTCAACTTTTTTATCTCCATATGTGTGAGTGTCAACATTTTCTAACATCTCATCATTGACATTGATTTCATCTGTACGTATTCGAAGGAATAGTACATAATAAGTTTACATATTCAATAAATAACTAAACTAATAAATATATGTATAATTTCAATAATACGTGGATGTGTTCAACATATATATATATATATATATATATATATATATATATATATATATATATATATATATATATATATATATATATATATATATACATACACACACACACACACATTGTGATTCAATTTCTTCACTTGAATTTCTTTCATCATTTTCACCATCTTCAATCATTGGTTCAATATCTCTTTCACTTTCTCTTTCAAAATTTTGTATCTCATCATCAATGTTTTGAGGAATATCTCTCTCTGTTTACATTGAAAAATATTTTTCATATTGTTCATCAAATAAAAATTAAACTTCACATTTTACACTAGGAAAATTTTAAATATATCAAACTCATAATATTTACATTTACATACATGTTTCAACTTCTAGTTGAGGTTGATTTTCCCCTTCAATATTTGAGAGTTCTTCTATCTTTCTTTTGTGAGATTGTCTTGTCTCTTCTCTACGTTCCTCAGGGTCTCTTTTTCTATCATATTTTCTTGTACAATTCCTTCGATTTCCCATGATAATAGAGTATGAAGTTCAAAAAATTTCCTTCAAAAATTTAGATAAAAACTCAATTAAAAAAATCATCACAAAATATTTAATTTAAAAAAAAACTCATTTTAAATTTTTTGCAAAAAATACATACTCCAATACAAAACACTTACTTTAAAAATTTCAAAAAAAAAAATGTCTTATAAAAATGAAACGAAGCTCAAAATATTTCCTTCCAAGTCCTAAAAAAAAAATCATTTAAAAAGTTACACAAAAAGTCATTTTAAAAAATCATTATAAAATATTTACTTCAACCCAAAACCGAAAAATGTCCTTTCGAAATTAAGCCCAAATCCATACTTAAAAAAAAAAAATGAAGCCCAAAAAACTGTATCACATACCTCCAAGAAATGTCTTTTGAATGTACCTCCAAGAAAAATCTTCAAAAATGTTTTTGAATTTACCTCTGAGAAAATTCTTTAAACCCAAAACAATTCCTTGCAAAATCAGATCAAATGTACGAAAATACTGTCTCCCAAAGAAAATTCCTTTGAATGTACCTCCAAGAAAAGTCCTTAAACCCAAAACAATTCTTTGCAAAATTAGATCAAGGCTTTTGTAAAATCAGACCAAACATGTGAAAATATGTGAAATAATGACTGATTTCACGGCAATTTATATTGCTGGGAAATGTTTTTGTAGAGGAGCTCAGCGGTACTTTCCAACTGATGGAAATTTAGGTAAAAGCTCGGCCGAAATTTTAAGAAATAGTTCGGCCTAACTACTTTGTCATTTGACTTAATAGGCCGTCGGTGCAAAAAATAGTTTGGTCGAACTTTATTTAAGAGTTTGGCTGAACTAACGCATCACCAGTTACACAGAGCCAAGCCCTGAATATGTTTCTCCAACTTTGGACTGATTAAACTCCATGAAACATTATGAACTAAATATGGGAACCAAGACAAGCATTTTCAGAATTGAATCTACTTTCGGGAAATATAACTTTCACGGAATTTCATAAATATTTACTACTTCTAATTAATTTTGTAATAAAACGGATGCAAACAATCTCAAAAGGTCATTGTGATTCAGTAAAATCAAAATTATGTATCTTCCAAAATACATTGTAAAAAAAATTGAAAAAAATATGGTACATTACATTGGTCCGTCGTCTCTAATGGGTAGCTTTCAGATTTTTAGTTTATAACTTATATGTTAAGAAATTTCTTGCGTCGCGAAACATATTCAAAATATGCATTTTTTCATATTGGACCAGTTCAAAAAATTCTAGTAATTATGATATGCATCCATTTGGCTTTGTAAATATGACGAAACCGAAGTAGACTCTGTCTAGATTGTTGTAACACATTTTGTTTCTCAAAAACACAAATTTTCAAAGAATACAACATTGCATATTAACATGACTTCTTATGAATCCGTTGATTGTTAAAAAACACACACTCAAAGAAACACTAAGTTGACATATCAAATGTGTATTAAAATATTCCAAAAAATAAGTAATAGAAAGCTAACAAAATTTCTGACAACTTTTATTTTTATCACAAAATGAAATTCTAAACAGAAAAATTGTTTTAGCTTGCAGAAAGTTGGAGAACTGAAGAAAAATGATTTGTTTTTCTCAAAAAAGGGCAAAAAGTGTAACCCAACTTCACATTTTCACCCATTACAAAATGAAGTGAGAATAAATTTACTACATTTCATTTTAAGTTATTATGTAACTTTTAAGAAACTCATTTTAATTTAGATGGATTAAATTTTTGAGAAAAAATATTTTACCATGGTTGGAATAAATTACAAGATAGGAATATTTTATTTTACTAAATTAGAGATCAATTAATGTAAATTACCATTATTTTTAAGGTTATTATGAAGCAAAAAGTTATAAAAAGAAGTGGTAAACCAACTTGAAATAGAATAAAAAAATCTCAGAGCCATCAAAACAATGAACTTTTATGTAGGGTAAGGGCTCTACACTCATGAGAGCCTAGTGGGCCATATTTTATGCATTATAGCAAAGATCATTTTGTAGATTTATATCCAGCAATTTAAATTTGGTATATCTCTTCTTATTGTGAATGTAAAGATTTCCATATGTGAACTCAAAATCTTTTCTTTCTTTCTATGAAACTATACAACTTTGATAGATCACAATTTAGTGAATGAAATACTTATTCAAAGACTATGATCATTAGTTAATGTTTGCTTGATAGCTTTAATCAATAATTAAATTATTACAAAGAAATATATAATATTTCTTGGATATCTTTTAACTTTGTGTTAGGGTTTTATTTATATAAATTATATTTTAGATTAATTTGATATGAATTATAGCGAATTATTCATAATAGATATATTTTTAAAAAAAATGAATCTTATAAGGTTTATAATGGTTTTGTAATTTATTAAATTTACATAATGGATTCATTGTTTTCATGAATACATTGAATTTCTTGATATAAATTTAATATGCTTTCTACTATTAAATATATGTGGGAATCCTAATATTATGACCATTTATATTTAATATATATGTATTATTGAATACTAATGCTTTTCACTTTCACATATCCTTCTTCCTAACCTATTTTCTTTTTACTGTGAGCAATCTGTGTTATAGGAATGATAATGACAACTAGATATTTTTCTATTAGCATGTTTTAATTCAAGTGTTTATTATCCTACTTTGTTATTGACTCCTCATTTTAAATATTACATATTATCATTATTTTACATCTAAAAAATTGTAATGATCGTTTAAAAGTAATTTGGGGTAGTTATCAATTGTAATATGTCAATGATTACCCCTCTTGTATAAGCAACCAACCTAGGACTTTAAGTAGGGAGGTATTATTGAACTGTATTGGATGCCTTTGCATCGATCCTTCACAGGGTCAATCTTGGGAACAACAACTTTTAATGGTATTGAATGTATAAGTTTATCAATAACCTATTTCTCCTTAGATATAATATAGGAGACAAACATCACAAAAACATCGATCTGTCAGATTCTGGTGATAGAATTTTTAGCTCGTGAATTTGAGATGTTTAAAACATGTTTTTCAATGGGTATATAGATTATGCTCCTTGAAAAAACCCTGATGCAGTCAAGCTTTGTAAATTACACAACTGAAAATTAATATCCTAAGAAATCCCTACAAAATTTCATGAAAAATTGATCAGAAAAGATAAATGAAAAGGTAAAAAATGTCCAACAGTTAATCTTTTTCCACTAGAAGCAGTCTAATTATTCGACATTATTGTCTATTTTCATCGGAATTAGAAGATAAATTTTAGTTATTTAAAGCACAATTTCGAATGTATAGATAGATTCAACACCCCAAAAATATTTAGGGCACTCAATTTTTGTAGATTACGCCACAAAAACTTAAGATTCCAAGAAATCTGTCATTTTTTATGCAAAATTGAATGGAAAAAATGCCTAGGAAAGGGGAAAAAATATGTAACAATTAACTAATGCCACGAGGATTGGTCTAATGATTAGACATTCTTGTCCATAGGGTCTTGGATAGACAATAATTCTGTTAGGACACTCCTTAATGTGAAGTTACCCATTCAATTCCCTACCTGATTGAGATGATATATTGGACATGTTGAAGATGTAGTCTTGCCAAACTTACTAAAAAAATGGCTAGACATTATTGTCTTTTTCACCAAAATCCATTAATACAGTTTTTAGTAAAATCATGAATTTTAATTTTTAAAACACATTTTAGAATATATATAGATAAATTTAGTGCTTTAGAAAACCTTAAAAAATCTAAACATTAAACATTTTTATCTTTTCAGTAAAATATCATGATAAAAACATCTAACAATTAAATTACTACCACTATTAAATATATACTAACATATATGTGTGTGTGTGTGTGTGTGTGTGTGTGTGTGTTCGATGAATATCTTGTAGTAAATATCACTATAAAATACATAATGGTTCAATACAACCGAGATAAATAGATACTTAAAAAATGACTTGATGCTTACTCTCAACCAAGATAGATAAGTACTTAAAAAAATGATATGATGCTTACTCTCAACGATTCCCCGGAAATTATGAAGTAATTGTTTATTTCATTAGCATAATACACTTTTGTGAGAGCTAAGTGTCTTATCCATAGACTAGATTTCTATAATCGAAGATTTTTATGAAACTTACTTAATATTAGTTTTCATAACATAAAATATTGCAATTTTGAGTAGTTTATAGATTAACTTTTTTTCTTGTTATTTGAATTATAATTTTATTTTTTGAAAAAGTTTATAAAATTTCCCCATATACAAATATAAAGATAGAATTATAATTTTTTTTTTTTTTTTTAAGTAATTAAACTACCTCGTATACAAATATCTAAATATATAGTTAATTGTTTTTTTTGTTTGTGTAACTTAATTTTTTCATTATAGATGTGATTTTTTTGGAACAATTCAAACTAAATTATTAAACCTCTATTCTATGTTCACCATAATTATGGTTAGGGATAATATATAAATTTCTAAGTTATATATACATATGGACTTGAATAAAATTTATCTCCCTACCTCCATATGGACAATTACCAATTTAACATTTGGTAAATATATATATTAACCTTTCGAAGGTCTCAACATCTTATTTCCTTAATTTAAGTTTTATTTCAGTGGTCGGCCATTTAATTCCTAACTTAATGTAAACTCAAATTGTGATAACACTTATGCCTATACGTTATCCCTAGCATAGTCACGATTTAATTAATGTGAAGGACTATGGGGTCGCTTGTTGTTGTAACATTGTGTTGTTCCTTTTCCTAATGAAAATTATGGAAGCGGTTAGTTGTCACGCATTGGGTTTCTCCACTATGCAAGTAATATCAAGAATTAGTACAAATAGGTGTCACAATAGAGTTTAGGGCTAGGATAAATGATGGGGTTAGGATATTGGTTACAGGGTAACTACTTTTCCCCCGCCACACCACATTGTTCTCATTCTCACTCTCTTTCCTCCATGATGAGACTTATTTTCTCGTTGAGTCTATAATACCCACAACTTCTGGACCATTATCCTTTCTGCAACCGGTTAAGTTTTTTGGATTATCATCTCCTACTTGTGAGAAGGTAGGGGTTTCTTAGTTGTGGTAATTTTTTATTAAATATTCAGATGAATGGAAATTCTCAGAATCAGAGCTCGGAATCTCCATAGTTCACAGTGACTGAAAAAATGAGAACTGTGGAGATTTTGAGCTCTGATTCTGAAAATCTACACCACAGAAATCTACAATCCATGAATGGAAATTATGAAACTCATAGAGCATAACCCATAATTGATGTTTTGTTTGTGCCATTTCTAAATTTTCAAACTGTCGAGTGCCTTATAATTCTATTTTATTTATTTGTTTTTCTTTTTCTTTTGGTGTCTCTAGATGACTTTTGGTGTAGCTCTAGGTATTTTATGAGGACTGACACCCATGGATAGTTCCAATTACAATAATGGGTGATTTTTTTACCTAACGTGTAGAGTTTAAAATAAAGCTAGATAATTTCTTTGCTTAGGGTTTTCATTTCTTCCATGATTTGACTTGTTCACTATATTATTCAGAATTTTTAATAGTTTCTTGGAAGTTCTAGTTCCATGCTAACATGTGAGGGTTATATATATATATATATATATATATATATATATATATATATATTTCTCTAATTTAACACCTTTCCACATTAAATATTTTTCTCTTACTAGTTTCTGCAGGTTAATTTCTTTCCACTAGAGCAATTGTTTAGTTGGGTTATGGATTTGTATGAGACCTTGCAATTTGACCACTCAATCTAATTTTTTGTAATTTTTTCCTTTTTTTTTTTTCTACTGGGTTGATGATGATGAGGCCACGCCTCGTTATTAACCCTTTTCAAGCCAGGGTTCTTTTACTTTTAAATTTTTAAAAGAAGCTATGTATTTGTAACTTGTGTTGATGGCTTTGCGTCCTTGGAAATTCACACACACACACACACACAGATATATATATATATATATATATATATATATATATATATATATATATATATATATATATATATATATATATATATATATATATATATATATATATATATATATATATATATATATATATGTATATGTATGTATATAGATACACTTCTGAAGACCTAGTAATGTGGGTTTCTGTTCGTAATATGTATACATTGTATTGGTTGTGTATACTTCATAGAAAAACATGAATTTATTTCTATGAATATATATCATCTAGTGTACAAATATACATACTGAAATTTTGACTTTGTAAGTTTTAAATATATGGGTTGTTCTGCTTTCTAAATATTTTGATAGTTTATTAACAACTTTCTGCCTAGGTATAAAAATTTCAATTGTCTATGGGTTATAATTTCGCTTATCACCACTCAAGTATTACAACACAGAAAGGGTCTATATACTCCTTGTACCACTCAACTATTGCAACACAAAAAAGGTCTCTAATCCTTGTATGTTATAGTGACTTTCTATGTGCAATTGTGTTCGACTACACAATACATTTTTTTTTCTCCGTGGAAAAACAAAATTGACTAAATTCAGTCTTCCTATATATATATATATATATATATATATATAGATATATATATATATATATATATATATATATATATATATATATATATATATATATATATATATTCCATTTCAATAATTAATGATTAATGAAAGCATTTATTTCTTAGAAAAGTTACACAGACAATAGTAACGAATATGTACAGTCTACAATTTATTATGAACCCTCATATTTATATATAATTCTATATTTATTCTTTATGGATAGGGCGAGCCTGGTTGAGGTCCTAACTCATTTTATTTAGACCTATTACTTGGAGTTGAGGACTGATCACCATCACAAGTAGTCGGATGTATCATTTGTATAATAATCTAGGTGTCTGACCTAAATCAAGCCTTAAAACTTTTAACATAGCAGATGTGTAAAATAAAAAAAAATCATTTACACGAAGATAAATCACTCAAAATAATACTTATATGTCTAATCAACTAAAATAATTATGCTCCACCCAACCAATGATAACTTGTATCCTCTACCAACCCCCCCACATCAAGAATATTTTTCATGATAGATATTATATCAGGTCCAATCTCAAACTTTTTCTGACACAACCAAGTCTTTTCTAGGGTTTTAAATTAGCACACAAACTTCAATTTATAATTACAATCGCCAACCAAGTCAAGAATTCCTTACTTTTATATTGTCATGTATCCCTCAATAACATCCTATTTGAGAGTATTAAGCTTAACGACTTTATTCTCCTCTCTTGGACCCCTTCCAACCTAGCTTCAAGATGACAAGGTTTCCTCATGAATTTTCCCTATCACCCTCATAACTCCGTTTTCCTTAGCTAAGATAATTATCTTTAGGGAGAGTAATTTAAGACAGTAACCATCTTTTCCAATAACTATCTTCCAACTATCTGGAATGTGAAACTCTTTTTCAACATATTTCCCCATCATAATTTCATCGCTAAACACTTGAAATTATTTTATTAATGAAAAGTAGAAAACATTTATGTTCATCACTTACTCATATGAGACCTTTAGCATGGACCACAATATTCCAAGTAACTTAACAAATTAACTAAAATATTTACACATTTACTAAGGAGTAATACTTCCCTCGCTTCAAGAAAAACACTCTCCTTAATGTTATCCTAACCCTTAGAATAAGCTACGATATGCCTCAAGCATACAATTGTCATCCTCCCACGTAGCCTCTTTCGGGCTGAGATTCCTCCACTACAATTTAAAATTAGTGATAAATATCTTCCATAGTATAAATTATCCCCGATCGAGAATACATAGAGGTTCAACAAGGAATTCTCCATTTGGCTCAAACTACATCCATAGTCATTAAAGATGGTGTTAGATTTCCATCAGTCATTAATTAATAAATACATATAAAATCATTTCAAATTTATTATATTACTTGAAAATAATGATAATCTATAATATTCTTAGGATCATGTACGTACTTCTTTAAAAAAGAAACATAGAATGCATTTTGCACATGTATATAACTAGGAAAAAATAATTGATAAGATACTGACCCAATTCGAGCAAGTATTAGAAAAGTGCCACAAGATCGAGAAGCCATTTTTTCACAACCTCCCCACCTTGAGGTTATATTTTTTCATTTGACCCTTACATACACATGATCTCCCACCTGAAATTTCTTGTAGGTTTGTATTTTTTATGCATAATTTTTTTGCTTGTCTTGAGCAACCTTTAAACTAATTCATACTTTCCTCACAATGTTCTCCATTTCTTTTAGCAATTATGGTCCTAATATTAGTTTATCTTCAGGTTTATTCCAATTTAGTATGTGTTCACACCTTCATCCATATAATACTTTTAAGGGGATCATCCTCAAAGAAGCATGATAACCATTATTTTATGGAAATTTCACTAGGTGGATCTAAACTTCCCACTTGGTTGGCTGTCGCATGACATACATCCTTAACATATTCTTCAAGACTTGGTTCACTCATTTATTTTTCCCATTCATCTATTGATTGTAGGAAGTATTTAAATGTACTTGAGTTCCTAATCCAGTAAAGAGATCCCTCCAAAAATAATAATTAAACTTCACATCTCTATCAAAGATTACTACCTTAGCTATAACATGTAAATGTAAAAATTTTCTCATAAACATGTCAACAATTTGAAAAAAATTTGTAGGTTGAATGTACAGGAAAAAAATATTTCTATTTACGTAATTTATCTACCATAACCATTATAAAGTCATTTTTTGTTTTTGACTTGGGTAGATCTACGATAAAATCGAAAGTGATAATTTCCCATTTTCATTCAGGACTGGGTAACACGTGAAGTAAACCTACTAGATGATGATCTTCAATCCTTACCAATTGGCACTCTAGACATTTTTATAGATATTATTCCACTTCCCTCTTCATACCAAGCCAAAAATAATCCTTTCTCGAAGCAGTAATTAATTTACTGTAACCCGTGTGGGTAGCATAGTGGCTTCTGTGATATACATCTAAAATCAACTGCTTAATAGCTTGTTGGTTGGTAACATAAATTTGGTTCCTATAAATCAGAAAATCATATTTATTGATGTCATATACTAATTTATTTTCATAGTTATTTCTTTCTTCATTCTCTTCAATAAAAATAATTATTCAGGGGACCTTTAGGTTACATCCTTCATCTACTTTGAAAAATCAATTTTTATTTTGACTAAATGAAATTCCATAAACATAGTTCAGCCTCCTACTTAGGGCATTTGCCACCCTGTTTTCTTTACCTTTCAAGTGTTTTATATCAAATTCAAGTTCCCTTAAGAAAATATTCCACCGTTATTGTTGAGCGTTAAGTTTGGGCCATTTAAAGAAAATATTCATGCTACTATGATCAATATTCAAGATAATTTTATTTCCTAACATGTAGTGCCACCATAATTTTAAAGCATGAACTGTTGTTGTTAATTCTAAATCATAAGTGGAATATATTTTCTCATTATCCTTCAATTTATGAGACTCATGGGATATCACACAACCTTCTTGCATCAACACGCCTACTACCCCTTCCTGACATGCATCTATACTAACAACTAATTCCTTTTTTGGGTCTACAATCCTTAGAACGAGAGTTGTAGTCAATAGATGCTTTAGCTGGTCAAAAATATTTTGACATTATGTTGTCCAATTAATAGTTCTCCCCTTCCTGTATAAACAAGTTATGGGGTAAGCTACTCATGGAAACCCATCTATGAAGTGACATTAATAACCTTCTAATCCCACAAAGTCTACAATATCGACACATTTTTAGAATGGGCTAGTCCATAATTGTTTTAATATTTTATAGATCGACAACTACTTCCTCTTGATTAATTATGAGACTGGACAATTTTCTTTGGTCAATATAAAATTCAAAATTACTATACTTGGTGTATAATTTATGTTCCCACATGGTATGCAAAACTATTTGCAAGTTTATTTTATCCTCTTGTATATTCTTTGAGTAAATCAAGATGTGATCAATAAATATTAACATGATATTGTCTACATATGGGTGAAATATGCTATTCATAAGGCACATAAACATTTTCAAGCTGTTAGTAAGCCCAAAAGGTATACTACAAACTCATAGTTCCCATAACAAGTCTTAAATGTAATTTTGCATATGTCTCTCTTTGATCCATTTTTATGGTACCTTGAGTGCAAATAAATCTTGGAAAACACAATGATGTCTTTAAACCGATTGAATAAATCACTAATTAAAGGTAGTGGGTACTTATTTTTAATGGTTAAATTATTTATTTTCTAATATTCAACCCAAAACCTTAAGGTTCCATATTTATTTTTGAGAGAGAACACAAGGGCTTCCCATGGGGATACACTTGGAAAAATGTATATTTTTATCAAGCAACTCATGTACTTTCATTTTTTATTCAGTTAGTTCTCGTATAATAATGTGATAGGTAGGTGCCTTTGATACTCGGCTGCTCCCGGAATCAATTCAATTGTAAAATAATATCTCATCAAGGAACCAACCCAATAATATCTTTTCAGAATACATCTACAAAGTTCTAAACAATTGGAAAAATTTCCAAGGTTGATGTCTTCTCCTTAGAGTTAGTGTACCCCACTTGGACTAAAAAAATGGGATAGCCATTCCTAATGCATTTTCACAACTATGAGGTTGTGATTGGTCATAATTTCAAGGGTCTTACTATCCCTTGGATTTCTTTACTATAACCTCCTTCATCAATAAAACTAATAGTTTTACTTTTATAGTTTACAAGGGACCAATGTTTTTTCAACCTATCCATACCAATTAAAACATCATAAGAACCTAAGGGAAAAAAATTTAAATTTACTTTTATTGGTTGAACTTCCAACTCAACAAAGCTATTCTCCATGTTTTCTATTACTGTTCTTTTTCCCCAGTGGCTAGTGAACTACCCATGGGTTATTAAACTTGCTAGCTTTTAGATGTCAGAACTCTACTACCTTAGGACTTATATAGCTCAAAAATGCTCCAAGATATATTAAAATGGAAACATCATGAATAAAAACCTTAACATGAAATTTAATCATTTAAGGTTGGCACTTAGCCTGATTATCTTCTAGTGTAGCATTAATTTTAGGTATACTTCTCACCACTTCCCCTATGGTAGATGCCTCTTGAATATTTGTGGCCTTCTATGTTCTTCCATGGTAAGGGCACTTTTTAATGTAATGTGGTTCTCCATGGCCCCAAAACTATAATGGAGGTTTCTATGGCTGACCAGCTTCAGGGTTACTTAAAAATTCTATTGGTTTTGACTCATTCTCTAGCTGAGTCTTCCGCTGAATTTTCGTCGTAAATTTTCCTAGTTGGATTCTATGTAAATTCTTGCATTGGTAGTTTTTGCATTCTTAGTATTCTAAAAAAAATTCTACCCTTTATTGCTAGACTGTGATTTATTTCTATCTCGTTTATGTTTCATCTATTGATAGCATTTATGTGCCTTATGAACAACTTCATCCATATTCTTAGGTTTAACAAACTCCAATCATTCCTTCATAAATACAAGTAGACTAATTATGAAATTTTTGACCTAAGCCATTTCCTCACATATGTAAGGAACATATCTTAACAAAGAAGTAAATTTCACCACATAGTCGTGCATATATAGTTCACCCAATATGAGGTCATGAAATTCCTTGGCTTTATCATCTTAAAATGTATTAGTCGGGTACTTATTCTTAAAGTATTTTTATAAATTCCCCCATTTTATTTCTTATTCACCAATTCCATACACTAATGCAGACTAGCTGCAGAAATATCAGAGTATGCGAGGAAACTCCAGAGTTTACACTCTACACAACCTTATTACCCACAACGTATTTTTTTTAAACTCCAGGCTCATTAAACATATATATGGCGCGATAAAAAAAAAACTTAAACAAACATATAGAACCAAAAACAATGCATATGCATGGAATTTCTTACCAGAGGGTCCCATGAAAAGCCTCACTAATCACTGAAGATTCCAAATCGCACAACTTGCAGTTAACTTTAACACTTAAACTTTAATCCTTGCGAATTGTGAAACTGCATTGAGCCAACACGTGTCCTCCTCTTTTTTGCATTGCAAATAAATTTGTTTACTTTGCGATGTCTTAACAATTATCTCCTAAATCTTGCAAAGCATGAAGTTGCTTCCAGACACCATGATCTCCACCGTTGAATTAGTCCTGGATCCAACAATCCTCATTGTCTCTCCACTCCTCACTTTGCATCTCCAATTAAATAATTTAACTTGCAACTCTTTAACGTTTAAACTTGATTTTGTTCGATGTGCGATGGTTTTCAACTTGCGATAAGATCTCTCCCATTGATCGGGTTTAGATATACGGCCTTCATCATGCTTGCAATCCAATTTTCCTCCTGCTCTATAAATTAATATATATGTGATTCAACAGAGTTTTAAACCAATAATTTGAATAGAGAGCCCGATCAACACCAAAACACTTAAAAATTAATAATAAAGGAACTTACAGGGCCAAGCCCTTGATCGGCTGGTTATTACAATTTTCTATGCTCTCTCTGCTCTCTCTGCTCTCTCCTTTCGTACACCTATTTCACACTGTCTCACTCTTTTCCACAATTTTCTTTCTTCTTACACCTATCTCATACATATACATATCTATCTGAAGTGGTCCTTATCACCTAAAATAGATTTCCGTTGAAGCACTCCTAAAAAAAAAATGCTACCTTATTTCTAAGCTCTTATCCTACTTGGCTCAATCTCCTCACAGGGAGAAACGAATTTATTTTTTGTTTCCTAATTAATTTAGAAAAACCAAACAAACTAACTTCTCTCATATAAAACTAAGTAAAATATTAATGGCCAATTTTTACCCACCTCATGTTAGCCACAACATGTGAACATACAATCACATTGCTGGCTAAGTGTGAATGCTCCTGCATCAGACTCCCAGGGAAGAAAATATTGATTCATAAATGCTTTAGGATCTATACTAAACTTCTGTAACTCTGTTGTTGTCATCCAACTGGCATATTCCACAGGGTGTCCTTTCCATTTGACTAGATACTGATAGGAAGTTTGTCCTCTGGTCTTCTTTGCTGCTCTTTTCTCTAAAATGGCTTCCACTTCTTTCTTTTCTGTCTTTGGCATCTGTTCCTTCTAGTTCAGAGTCTAGTCTTCCTCTTCTATATAGTCTTCTTGTAGCTCTTCCTCTGTTCCTTTTTATACGTACAAATATGCAACATTAAAGATAGGCGATATTCCAATTCCTTCTAGAAATATAATCTCATATGCATTTGAAGAAAATTTCCTCAAAATTCTACATGCTCCTATATTTTTCATTTTCAATTTATTGTAAGTCCTAACAGGAAGCCTTTATTTTCTCAGGTACACCATGACTAGGTCACCTACTTGGAATTATTTTTCTTTCCTCTTCATATCAACTCTTTGATTGTATTTTTCACTACTTTCCTGCAATCTATATTTGACATCTTCCTGTAGTTTCTACATCTGTTCTGCAAACTCTTCATCTTTTCCAATCCTTATCTCTTGTTTTCCTAAATTTCTGAACTCATACACACCTCTTGGATTCATTCCAAAAACAATCTGGAATGGAGTTATCCCAATAATTCGATTGGGAGTATCATTATAAGCAAACTCAAACTGAGAAAGTGCTAAATCCCATTTCTTAGGATTTTTTTTTCTTCGTTTAGAATAATCCTTATCTTCCCATTTTTTCTCCTCCCATCCCACCCACGGGTTTTGAACCGGTGACCTTGCAGACGGAGTGCCTTAATAGTGCACCCGATCACCAACAGTTCTACACCACGTGGGCTCCACTGCTTAGGATTTTTATACACTAAGCTCAATATATTTTCCAATCTTCTATTCACTACCTCATTCTGTCCATCGATTTGAGGGTGATAAGCTAAATTGAAACTAAGGTTGGTACCTAGTTTCTTCCATAGAGTTCTTGAGAAATTCCTAACAAACTTGGTATCCCTGTCAGATACACTACTCACAGGCAATCAATGTAACCTTACAACTTCTGAAAAAAATAGATTAGCAATATGTATTGTGTCACTAGTTTTCTTGCATGCAATGAAATGAGACATTTTAGAAAACATATCCACCACAACATAAATGGATTCATTTCCTCTTTGGGTTTTTGGAAAACTCAAAACAAAATCCATACTAACTGCATCCCATGGTCGGTTTCGTATTGGTAATGGCTGATACAATCCTGTATTCTCACTTGTTCCTTTAGCATGCTGACAAATCCTACATTTGTCAACAAATATCTTAACATCAATTTGCATTTTTTGCCAATAGTAAAAATAATTTACTTGATAAAATGTCTCGTCTTGTCCAAAGTGTCCAGATAAGCCTCCACTCTGTTTCTCCTTAATTATGTTTTCCCTCATAGAACATTTGGGAATGCACAATTTATTACTTTTGAATAGCAAACCTCCTTGGATAATATAATCCAACCACTGGCTTCTATTATGAAATTTTGGGTTTTGCACAACTTCATAAATTTCATTAAATTCTAAATTTATTTATACATGTCAACCATTTCTTCAAATCCTACAACACCAACTTGTAATTCTTGCATGATTAAATTCACTCTTCTCAAAGCATCAACAACTTTATTCAAATTACCGCTAGTATGCTTAATCACAAAAATAAAACTCTACAAAAATTCTACCCATTTGGCATGTTTCTAGTTCAATTTTGGTTGGTTGTTTTTAGTTTGTAATGCATGGTTATCAAAATATAATACAAGATCTTTTGGTAACAAATAGTGTCTCCATTTTTTTAAGGCTTACACAACAACATAAAACTCTTTGTCATAAGACGAGTATTTCTTCTTTTCTTCATTCAGTTTCTCACCGAAGTATGCTATTGGTCTCTTTTCTTGACTTAAAACTGCTCCAATTGCAACTCCACTAGCATCAGTTTCAACTTGGAAAACATTTTCAAAATCTGGAAAAGCTAAAACTGGTTTTTTTGTAATTTTCTTCTTCAACAACTTCAAGTTTCGGTCTGTTGCCTCTATCCACTTGAATGGATGATTAGTTTCCTTGATTATTTCAATAATGGGTGCAAAAATCTGACTAAAGCTTCTGATAAATTTTCTATAGAAACTTACAAGACCGTGAAATATTATTACCTCAAATATGTTTCTTAGAGTTGGCCAATTCAAAATTGCTTGGATTTTTTCCAGATTCATTTTCAAGCCTTCTTTAGAAACTACAAATCCCAAATAGACTAGCTCTTCCTTCACAAACTACATTTATTCAAATTTATTATCAGCTTCTCCTTCTGCAAAGTTTTCAGAACTAGTTTAAGCTGCTCCGGATGCTCTTCTTTACTTCGACTAAAAATTAGAATATCATCAAGATAAACAATTACAAACTTTCTTGCATATTCCTTCAAGACTTCATTCATTAATCTCATGAATGTGTTGGGTGAATTAGCAAGCCCAAAAGGCATCACTAACCATTCATAAAAACCACTATTTGTTTTTAAGGAAGTCTTGCACTCATCCCCTTGTCTAATCCTTATCTGATGATAACCACTCTTCAAATATATATTAGTAAAATATTTTGATCCACTCAATCAATCCATTAAATCATCCATTCGTGGTAAATGAAAACGATACCAGATGGTGATTTTATTTATGGCTTTGAAATCTATGTCTATGCACCATTCACCTCCTTTATTTGGACTAAGTACTGTTGGTACATCACATGGACTATGGTTCTCTCTTATCAATCCCTTATCCATCAACTCTTGTGCTTGTCTTCCCACTTCTACATTTTCTTGAGGAGTTAACCTGTATGCTGCTTTATTCGGTAAAATTTCTCCAGGTATTAGATTAATGTGATGACTAATACTCCTGATTGGTGGTAATGCACTTGGAAACTCATCCACAATAATATCAGAAAAATTATTCAATAGATGTTGGATTTCTTCATATAAATATTCTAAATTGGTGAAAGTTATAATTACCTTTGGTCTTCCTACAACAACAAAATGCATCTCCTCATCCTTCTCAACTTCTTGCAACAGTTATTTCCCACTCATCAGCATAACATTGTTTCTTGGTGTTTCTTTGTCAGCTTCATCCTTCAATGTCAACAATGTGTGTTTGTTTCGATCTTTCTCCAGAGTATAAGTGTTTCTTCTGCCATCATGTATGCCTTTCCAATCAAGCTTTGTAGGTCTTCCTAGAAATATGTGACATACATCCATTTGCATTACATCACATAATATAACATCCTTGTAAGTACCAATCTGGATCTCTACCTTACATTGTTCTGTCACAATAATATGATGTCCTTTATGTAGCCATGATACATTGTACTATTTTTACCAATCCCCACTTGTCCACCATCTCTGTAGAAACAAGGTTATCATTGCTTCCATTGTAAATTACCACTTTGCAACATTTACCTTTGGACTTGCATATATTCCTGAATAGATTCTTCCTCTGAGCTGGTTCTCCTTCTTATTTTTCTGTTTTAAGCAATACCCTTTTCAATAACAAGGATTCTCCTGCTTTGGGTGGTTCATCTTTACCTGCAATATGAGGAATTTCTTCCTTTGTTTCAACAACATTCATATTTCTCTAGGTTGTTGACTTATTATGAGGACAGTCCCATGACCCATGTCCTCATTCACCATATGTAAAGCGCCAAATATCTCTTCCTTGGCCTCTATCTCTGGGTACAAACCTTCCTCAACCAGAGTCTCCTCTCTGTGGTGATTTGCTACTCGAACCTCCTTCTTCATTCTGGGAATGTTGAAATCTAGGTTTGAATGTTCCTCTTCCTCTTGCTGAACTCTTTCCTCGATTCTTATGACTTTTCTTTCTTTGTATCTTCTCTTCTACTTTTAAGGTTTCCTGGTAAGCATCTTCAATTGTCTTTAGATTTAATAGACTGATCTCATCCTAGAATATCAATCATGCAGTTTCCAGCTCTGATATTCAGCTTATAAAATTTATCTGTATATTATTTCACTATCATTCCTTTTTGTTTCAAATTCTGTAATTGCTTGAAAATATTTAACTAATAATCCTTAGGCAAAAACTTGATTTTTAATTTTCTTACCATTTTGTCCCATTTCTTGATTTTAGGCTTTCTTTTTCTTTGTATGGATACTTTTAACTCCTTTCAACAGATAGCTCTCTGACCCTTTAGTCTGGTAGCTGCAAACTTCACTTTCCTTTTGTCTTCAAATTCTTCAAATTCAAAGTACTTGTTTAATGAATTGCTCCAGTCCATTAACTCTTCCATATTGATATTTCCCTCATACAAATGTACATCCACCTTTGGTCTTCCAGTTGCTTTAATCAACATTTTTAGCATTTTAGCTGCATCATCTTCTACTTCTTCTTATTCCTTAGAATTTTCCTATAATGCGTTGACATTTCCTTCTTCAGGTGCTCTCCTCTGAGAAACCTCTATTATCTCCATTCTTGTACGAAGATGTCAAATTTCATTCAACAGAATTGCATTAGATTCTAGTCTTCCATGACCTATGACAGCTCCTCTCCTGGGTGGCATCTTTTCTTGAACCTTCAAGAATAGACTCAAGTCTGCTCTGATACCAAATGATGCAGACTAGTTGCATAAATATCAGAGTATGCACCGAAACTCTAGATTTTACACTCTACACAACCTTATTACCTGCAACAGATTTGTTTTAAACTTCGGGCTCATTAAAAATACATGTGGCATGATCAATATCAAAACTTAAACAAACACATATAGCCCAAAACAATTCAAATGCACGAAATGTCTTACCGGAGGGTCCCACGATAAGCCTGACCAATCGCTGGCAATTGCAAATTGCACAACTTGCACTTAACTTTAACACTTAAACTTTCATCCTTGTGAATTGCGAAACTGCGCTGAGCCAACATGTTTCCTCCTCTTTTTCGCATCGAAAATAAATTTGTTTACTTTGCGATGTCTTAACGCTTATCTCCTAAATCTTGTGAAGCGCGAAGTTGCTTCCTGATGCTATGATCTCCGTCGTTGAATTAGTCCTATATCCAATGATCCTTCTTTTCTCTCCACTCCTCACTTCACATAGCCAATTAAACAATTTAACTTGCAACTCTTTAATGTCATATGGTTTTCAAATTGCGATGAGATCTCTCTCGTTGATCGGGTTCAGATCTACGACCCTCATTGCGCCTGCAATCCGATTGTCCTCCTGCTATATAAATTAATATATATGCGATTCAATAAAGTTTTAAACCAATAATTCGAACAGAGAGTCTGATTAATACCAAAACTCTTGAAATTTCATAATAAAGTAACTTACAGAGCCAAGCCCTTGATCAGCTGGTTATTATTATTGTTTATGCTCTCTCTGCTCTCTCCTCTCGCACATCTATTTCACACTTGTCTCACTCTTTTCCACACTCTGCTCTCTTCTCACACCTATCTCATACATACATACATATATATATATATATATATATATATATATATATATATATATGAAGTGATCCTTCTTGCCTAAAATAGATTTCCTTTGAACCACTCCTAACAAACAAATGTTGCCCTATTTCTAAGCTTTTATCCTACTTGGCTCAATATCCTCGTAGGGAGAAACCAATTTCTATTTTATTTCCTAATTAGTTTAGAAAACCCAAACTAACTAACTTCTCCCATTTAAAAATAATTAAAATATTGACGGCCAATGATTATCCACCTCATGTTAGCCACAACATGTGAACATATAATCAGTTTTTTGGCTAAGTCTGGATGCTCTGCATCATACACCGCCTTCACTTCCCACCATAGAGTTTCGTTTACTTGAAGTTGGTATATTTTTAACCGAACTTTCAAATTGTTATCGTACTCATAAATCTATAAACATTTATTAATGTTTACTAACCATGTTTCAATAAGTTCCTATGACTCACCCTCAAATTTTGGAGGGTTAAATTTTCTGAATTTCCCTTGTAATTTTGTCTTTCGTCTTTTCTCTTCTTTCTCCATTTTCTCCCATGAGGCATTTCAAAATTCCTCCTCATTGTTGGGAGAAATACTAAGAGGGCGGGGGGCAGCGGGAGGAGCGGGGTGGTGAATCATTATTTAAAACACACTTAAAATTTTATTTTCTTATTCAAATTTCTATACGTGACTTTACTGAAGTAAACTTGCATAGGAACTTTACTGATGTAAACCTGCATGTATACATGAATGTTATGCAGAAAACTAGCATATATCTAGTTTACTTACTTTTCAGTTAATTCATCATCTATTTGACTTGAAGCAGTGCATCGGTACTTCATTAGGCATTAATTAAACAATAATCATGTGCAGTAAGAACATAATAAACCATCACACATAAGCAACAAAAATGAAAACCAAGATTTTTAGGTCATGTTGTAGCTCCTAGAGACAACCCTGAGTCATGAAGGACCAGTGCTTAGGTCATCTTAAAGCCAAGAATATTCAAGAAATCTTTCCATGGTCAGTGGCATAAATCTTCTTGTTCATAAACAATTTCTAAAACTTCATGAAATGGGATCAAGACCTCAAGAACAGAGATATACAAACAACAATACTCGATAGAAAATTATAAGAGTCTTATGGAGATATTATTGAAGATGAGTCTAAATTTTACGAGCCATGAGAAGGGCCAGATTATGAAATACAGTGCACAGAAATAAAAGTGTAAAGAGCGTAGTAACAGTGGCAACAAATGGAGAAAATATTAACCATAGATAGGCTTAATATCACATAAGAATCCATCAACAGTTAAAATAGGAAGAAAGATGAGTAAGTGAAGTGAATCATATGAACATACTATCATAGCTCTGGGCCATATTTAAAGAAAAATGAAATAAAGACATGAGTATCTGAAAAAAGATAAATTCAACCCAGTTAATCAAGCGCTCGCATTCTAGAAACATATGACATAGAAAGAGTGACAAAGTGTCAAAACGTTTGTATTAGAATATAACAAGGCATACAAACTATAACTGATCTCACCAGGAATCCATCTCAAAACAAAATCATTTCATTTAGTCTCCCATCGGGATTCTTCAACATTAAACACAGGAAATACTCAAGACTTTACCAAAAGGGGAATTAACCAATAACAATCTTTGTTCTAAAAATTAGGAACCCTCCTTTAGACTTTGGATCTTTATTTTATAATTCCCTTTGTCCATCATTAGCAGAAGATATTTTCGGATCAACATTTGTTCACGGAAATATCTTTTCTGTTGCTTGTCTCTATCAGAATAAAAAATCGATGATGAGGAAGAGAACCTCTCATCATCTCTGTAGTGGCCTTAGCATGAGCGCCAACTGAAAGTAAAACAACTTGAATAGAAAATAAAAATGCATAGGGTGAAATGACAATTTCACCTAATATTAAAAAAGTAAAAAAATAAAAAATAAAAAGGTCACTAGGGCCAGAACATGATCATCACTTTTTAAAAGAGCGAGGTGTAGCAGCTTCCGACTGAGTTGGAAGCACTGATGACGTGGACAAACTAGTTTATGCTTCTGAGATGGTAGAGACTGGAGGGATGGTGTGACGACTGGTATATTTACAAAATTGTTTCATTTCTACCATATGGCCGCTCCTGGCAGGGGCATTGTGGCAAAGATCTCCATTGATTCTTGCATATCTGTCAATTCCAAATAATCTACTTGTACCATCAAGCATTGTCTGATCTGGCAGAGAAGGGAAATTTCTTTTCCTAGGGTAGAAATTATAGTCTCAACTTTTAGACGAGTGGTTTTCTCATAAGGAAGATTTTTCTAATTCATAATTGCTGCTAGCTTCTCTTCGTAATTAGTTAGACTTGAGAAAGCGGTAGTCATGGAATCCCAACATGATGGGAGGCCTGCTTTCACCATCTCATCCCATTCTTCTTCAAACTTCCCCACTCCCTTAGTGATCCGATCCAAACCACTCAATACATTCACGCGCGCTGTCTCCTTCTCAATTATCCTTCTGATTTACATCACTCTCCTAAAATGGTCTTCAATCCCTTGCATGGCTAACTCTTCAGAGCGTAAACCGTTTAGGTAAGTGATATACCTCTTGGCCATGGCTACCTTTTTTTTGGCTTCTGCCTCTCCTTCCTGCAATTTCTCTTTGCACAACCGGACAACAATTTTCTTCTCATTCATCAACATAATAGAATCCCAACACTTCCTTACCTCCATCCTAATGTCAGTCCAAATGAGATGCCTAGCTTCAAGGAGGGTTTCATTTCCTTTCATCCAGTTATTTAGGTCTTTGATAACCTTCTCTTGCAGCTGCTTCTCCCTCTTTGCTTCTTCCACCTCTGTTTGTAGGGCTGTTATTACTTTATCATTTTGTTCCACCCTAGCCATCAACGCTTGAATTCTCTGTTGAGCAGTATGAGCTTGCTTCTCTGAAACCTGTAGGTCTGAGAGGGCCTTGGTTAACTATGTTGAGGTAGCATCTATTGTGTCGGGAGTTGGGGTTACGTAGCCATGGGTATCCCACTTAGCTTGCAAATTAGTAAAACTCTTTCTAAGGGCAGCCAGCTCTTCAACTGTTTTTGCATTCTCATCTCTTTCCCGAGCAAGGGTATCTGTGAGGGCCGACTTTTCTTTTTCCACCTGAGCTAATTCCTCTGGTTGCACGTAGTCCCCTCAAGTAATTTTAAGTCCCCTTTTCAATTCTGAGTTTTTGACCTCTAAATCCTGGATTATTTTAGTATGGATTCCTTCCTTGTCGCTTCCTTTTTCACTCATTATTCTTCTAAGATGGTGAAGGTTATTGCTAACCCCCCTAGAATTTGTCCTTTCTTTTTTCATATTATTTACCACCTCTTTGTATTTATCTTCAAGATTTCTTAACTCGAGTGCAAGCTTCATGACCTCGTCCCTTAACATGTCTCTGATACATTGATGTAGCTCTAGTTTATTGGTTAAGGGAACCTTTGACAAATTTACAGCTACCTCCAGAGCCTTGTAGCTGATTTCATTAGCAATAGGGTCTAGCACTGCCTCTGTGATAGTGATTATTAGATGTTATTTATCCATATCCATCTCTGTGGTAAGCCGGGTATGATATTTGTCTACGAAACTTGCCAGTTTTGCTCGAATTTTATCCCTCACAGTCCTGTTTCTGCTTTGGATTTATTCTCTTACTTCGGCTCTGCTTACCGAAGTGGCCTGAAATATCCCATAGGGTTCTGAAGAAGACGCACCATCATAATTTATTCTGAAACCCACCTTGCTCTTATCTAGCTCCCTGTATCTGATCAAATCCTCTAGAGGTAGTTCATCCCAGAGGACTCCATATCATCGCTTTTATGATTTTTGGAGGGATGAGATCCATCCCTTGCATACAATCCTTCCATTTCTTCTGAAAAATTTGCTTCATCAGTATGCCCTTTTCTGGCTGTTCTCGTTGAAGTGGTGTCACCCTTTCCTTCTAATACTGAAGATTTGGCCTCCATCTGCGAAGCCAAGGGCCATGTGTCAAGGTTAGATCTCCATTCAATGAAGGGCCTAGTCTCATGCACATATGCAGTGGACCTAATCTTCCTTTTCCTATTTGATATAATTCCTTTCGTGTCATAGGGCCAGAATTTCCCTAGCACTAAATCCATTCCCTGGAGCAGCGTCTCCACTGTGGAAAGGGTGTGTCTTGAGTTTATAGTAAAAGGGCCGATGTAATATTCCAAAATTTGCATGCAGCAAATTGGAATATTAATTTTTGTTGATTACACTTAGGAGTTGAATAATTGGGTGAGGAGGCCCATACATAATAAAAACATGGATAAAATCCCTCTTAGTATGAAAGGGGATCATTAGTGGAGCTGGATTTCACACCCTCATGTGTGAAAGAGGACATTTTCATGAAGAAAGGTCAAGTTTCACCATGTCAAACAACACAGAGATAGAAGGTGGAGATCATCTTGTGGGATAGCGCAGTGAAAGAGGAGGGAAGTTTCCTTGATGGAGGAAACCCTAATGAGTGGGACCCATGGATAGGTAGCTTGCATTGTTTAAAATGAGGGCAAGGTAGCCATTGTTACACATGCTTATGATTATTGATTTCTTGTCTGCTTAGACTATTTGCAGTCTCCTGTTGTTTAGCAAAGTTGTAGTGTTGTTTAGCACAAGGATTTCCTATTTATGAATCCTTATCCTTTCTTGAGAAGCATCTTGAAGGATTTGTATTGATTTGCCTCACATCCTGGATTGAGGCCAAGCATCGTCCTTCAGCTACAGCATTATTTCTGAAGCAGAATAATGTAGTGTTACAGGGTGTTGCAGTGAGAGTTCACAACACCACTTCCAGCACTTGTTTTTCAGAGCAGGAGGCTCTCTTTCCTTTGAGAGAACAGTTTGGGAGCCTTTGGAGCATATTGCAGATTTTGGCACTTGGAAAACTCTTTTTCTTGCACCTATAGCGTAGTATCCCTCAGTGAATTCGTTATTCTCAGTTGGTATTTATAGTGAGGGATTGCAATGTTTGTCGGAGAGTGAGATCTTCAATGTTAGGATCAGCCTTTCACATGGAAGATCCATTGGAGGAGGTCTTTTATCTGATGTAGCATCTTCAACCTTCTCTATTCATTTCCATTTCTTGATTTGCATCTGCTACCTAGCAACTCTGGCATTTTTCCATTTTTTGTATATTTGAGCCAATCCTTCTAAGGATTGTTATATTATTGTTTCCCGGGGTTGAGAGCTTGCTCCCCCTCATTTCTTGAGCCATAAATTTTCATATATTTCTATTATTATTTAGTATGATGCAGTGTCTCCAATAAACTACGTCCTTTTAGCCTACAAAAACTCCTATGTAGTAGTGATCATCTATTCTAATGTACATGTTCCATTGAGGCTGCATTACCTTTCTTGAGTGTCTCTTTCCTCAAGGATTTGTATACAATTGCTGCTATAATATACATTTGATGGGTATTTATATATTCCTATGTTCTGGCTCATAAAAATAACATTGTTGCTCTATTATATGTTCATACATTGCTGCAGTCCTTTCATCGGGCACTTTCTCAAGACAACTAGGTGTGGGACCTGTTTAACCCACCTAGAGTGATTTCTTTTGACCCTCCTCTTGGATTTCGGTCTTAGATACATTGATTTAAGGGATTAAGATCTTGGTTTCAAATCCTGTAGTAGCCATTCTTGCAAAATGCATTGTTCAGGCATGCCTTGCTAAGAAATCCCATTTGGGAATATTACAGTGGTATCAAAGCAACTTTCGTGGCTCAACCTGTGAGTTTCAGCCAAAGTATATCATAATGATGAAGAAGATGAGATTACTCTCTTCATTTTTCAGAACTAAGAAAAGCCTCTCCAAAGAGGAGGAGCAAAAAGAAGAGGAAGGACCATGCACTTCCTATTCTCATGAAGAAGAAGAAGACAAGCATGAAAGATACTTGGATCATCAGGTTCTAAATCAATACCTAGGTGAATACAAATCTCATTCTGAAGCCTCCAAGGAGACTATGGCCCTCCCACAATTCATGCAATTGAAGGAAGAGAAGAGACCATGCAACAGAAGAGAAATCAGAGGCAATATATTTCTATTGCCTACATATGATGGATCTTCTATAGCAAGAGCTTGGGCAAGGAAGCTTGAAGCATTCTTCCTACTACATTCAGTGGTAGAGAGGGAGGCAGTAGAAGTTGCAGCACTGCACCTAAAGGGTGAAGCCAATGTTTGGTGGTTCAATCACTTAAGCCATGCAAGGGTGACTTCATTTGCTGAGCTCACTCAAAGGTTGATTAGAGCCTTTGAAAAAAAGAGATCAGAGGAGGAAAATCCCACACCACTAAAGGAGGAGAATTGTACGAGCACTGTCACAGCCTTGGAAGAGCAGCCTTCTACACCTACAAATGGGGCAACCATTTCATTGGAGGAAAGTACTATTGCAGCCATACAAGGAGATCCCAAGTTCCATCAAGGTATGAATGAAGTTCCACTTTCTATTTCAGAAAATTATTTTGAGGATTGTGGAAACTCATATTTAAATGACCAAGAATCAACATACATTTCTAACATAGAGTAGCAAGATTGCACTGCACTGTGCAACATGGAAATATTCAAGGAAGAAATAAACCATCATCCTCATGAGCCATTGTTGGATTGCATATCACACTTGAGGTTGGGGTTTGAAGAATTGAAGGGAAGGATGGAAGATAGTAGACATCTTGAAGTGAGAAACCCTTTCTCCTTTCTAGATGACCTTTTCTCAATGAGCTCCTCTCAGCTCAAAGAGAAACTTCTACTTTCAGAAAATCCAAGACCTCATTGGTTTTGGAGGACTATTGATGTGAGGGAGATCTCATGGAGAGATTTCATTAGAGGTTCACTTCAACACATCATGGAGTGCAAGGTTTTTCTTCCCTTCTAACTCTTAGATTTTCATGGATTCAAGGAGGAGCAGATAGATGATGGAGGACATCTTAGGATGGATAACATCTCTCATGTTTGTGTTGGAAACTTCTTTAGCCATACACATCATGATGGGAGGTTTTTTCCTACCACATATTTGGGTCCTATGGGATCAAATTGATCCTTGAGAAGATTGCATTTCAAAATCCCATGAAATTAAAAGACAAAAATCTGATTTGGGAGGATGGTAGCTCTCATGGGAGGAGTACCAAGATGGAGGATGGAAGGAGATATCCACAATTTGTTGAGTGGATGTGGATGGAGAGGAAGAATTTGTTGAGCTACTTACAGATTTATGATACCGAGTAGCAGGAGGC
Organism: Pinus albicaulis; assembly: GCA_034641835.2. NCBI lineage: Eukaryota > Viridiplantae > Streptophyta > Pinopsida > Pinales > Pinaceae > Pinus > Pinus albicaulis. Next base: position 1,775,021,078 of record CM076580.1, read on the forward strand.
TTGGCTACGCTAGTTACTCTTGAAAGAGTTTGGTCATCATCCTCTTTCTAAGGGTATGTGGCTGGATACTTGCATCTTTGAGTAGCGAAGAGTATGGATACATGGTATTGATATGATATTCATATCATCTCTTATGTTTTCATCACCTGATTTGTATGATGGGAGTATGAGGAGGTAGCAAAACCTTTTTTTGCTTTGCTTGTTCTTGGGAGAGCAAGAGCATATTTTCTCTCACACTTTGCATGATGTTGCAGGAGGAGGAGATGACATTATCTCCTTGGCCTTAGATGATACAAAGGTACTTCCACCTTGGGAGGGACTTCTTATGTGTAGTAGCATTATGGGAGATGTATTTGACAAGGATCATGTCAAATAATGGAGCTATGAGTTGGCAAGAGCTTATTTGTGGGGGCCAACAATGTTGTCACTTGAGAGCTTGGGGTTATTGCTGGAGTATCCCCAGGAACACTTCACACTTGATGCACTTGATGGAAAAAGAGGAGGTGTGGATGATGGAGTAGTGGATGGAAACATCTATTACATTGGTATGATATTACTTGCTATGGTCTTCTTGACTTGGATTTCCAAGTATGAGGAGAGTGATCTTCATGCAACATATCGTTCCTTCCTCTTCATGGGAGTGTGCCATACCACTATGGAGGAATCATTCATATACATATGCATCATCTTAATCTTAACACATGATAAGAATATTTTTTTTGCATCCATGGATTATCTAACACAATATTTGGACACTCTTACCATTCATATTCAAGGCATTGCTCCACAAGAGGGCAAGCTTTTCATTGAGATCCATGGTCAACACTGAGCCAAATTGTATGATGGAGACAACCATCTCTTATATGGCCTTGGGAAAGTGTCTTCCTTCATGTATGTTCAGTTGATGTGCCTAAAAATTTGCTATTTATCAGTAGATATCATGACATACATAATAATCCATGTAACATAAACAACTTGCCATGTAATTTTCTAAAGCAGTAGTTTAAAAAAATGTGTTGTCACTATTGGGAAAACTATTGGCACCTTCTTGCATGACATGAAACCTTCAAAATTTTCCTCATTTTGTTGCTGATCATGATTTCATTTGCTGATATGGATCTAATTTTTATTGGAAGCATTATTGGGAGAAAGACACATGAGTTAGATGTGTCCTTTGGGAAAGATGATTCCCACACTTTTTGCATTGCATGTTCTAATGGGAGCATGAGAGGAGATATGGCCACCATAGCCAAACACTTGTTTCATTTTGTTGAGGTGGGCCATGTGATTGGCAGGATGCCATATGGTGATGATTTCCTATCCATAACATATGGGTTGATTTGGGCCAGCTTGATCCACAAAGTTGGAGGAGAGATCTTGGAGATCTAGTCTTCATCCTGCCACTTGAGGGAAATTATTTTGTAGCCCAGGATCAACATCTGCTCTACACTTATTATAAGTGGAGAGGAGGACAGCATGGGGTAAGCTCATATGTATACCATGTTCATATTTTTCAGCCCCCCTACACTACATGAGCTTAAGGTGGAGGACAATTTTCAGGAGTTTCCATGTTGGGAGGTGACTCATTTTGTACGGATGAATGCTTGGCGATGGAGGATCCACTTGGAGGAAGATGTTTTCCCAAACTCTTTTCAGTATCCATGGCTTAAGAGGCAAATTCTTAGTTCTATCCTTGCAGTTTCTTGAGGACAAGCAACATTTGGGAGGGGAGGACTGTAATATTCCAAAATTTGCATGCAACAAATTGGAATATTAATTTTTGCTGATTACACTTGGGAGTTGAATAATTGGGTGAGGAGGCCCATACATAATAAAAACATGGATAAAATCCCTCCTATTATGAAAGGGGATCATCAGTGGAGTTGGATTTCACACCGTCATGTGTGAAAGAGGACATTTGCATGAAGACAAGGTCAAGTTTGACCGAGTCAAACAACGCAGAGATAGGAGGTGGAGATCATCTTGTGGGATAGCGCAGTGAAAGAGGAGGGAAGTTTCCTTGATGGAGGAAAGCCTAATGAGTGGGACCCATGGAGAGGTAGCTTGCATTGTTTAAAAGGAGGGCACGACAACCATTGTTGCACATTCTTATGATTATTGACTTCTTGTCTGCTTAGACAATTTGCAGTCTCTTGGTGTTTAGCAGAGTTGCAGTGCTGTTTAGCACAATGATTTCCTGTTTAGGAATACTTCCTATTTTTTGAGAAGCCTCTTGAAGGAACTTTAATGATTTGCGTCACATCCCGGATTGAGGCCAAGCATTCTCCTTCAACTACAGCGTTATTTCTGAAACGAAATAATGTTGTGTTGCAGGGTGTTGCAGTGAGGGTTCACAACACCACTTCCATCACTTGTTTTTTAGAGGATGAGGCTCTCTTTCATTTGAGAGATCAGTTTGGGAGCCCTTGGAGCATATTGAAAATTTTGGCACTTGGCCAACTCTTTTTCTTGCACCTACAATGCAGTATCCCTCAGTGACTACGTTATTCTCAGTTGGTATTTGCAGTGAGGGATTGCAGTGTTTGTTGGAGCGTGAGATCTTCAGTGTTAGGATCAGCCTTTCACTTGGAAGATCCATTGGAGGAGGTATTTTATATGATGCAGCATGTTCAGCCTTCTCTATTCATTTCCAATTCTTGAGTTGCAGCTGCTACCCAGCAACTCCGGCATTTTTCTATTTTTTGTATATTTCAGCCAATCCTTCTAATGATTGTTATATTATTTTTTCCTGGGGTTGAGAGCTTGCTCCCACTCATTTATTCAGCCATAAATTGTCATATATTTTTATTATTATTTAGTATGATGCAGTGTATCCAACATACTGCGTCCTTTTAGCCTACAGAAACTACTGTGTAGCAGTGATCATCTATTCTAATGTACATGTTCCATTGAGGTTGCATTACCTTGCTTCAATGTCTCTTTCCTCAAGGATTTGTATACAATTGCTGCTATAATATAAATTTTATGGATATTCATATCTTCATGTGTTCTGGATCATAAAAATAACATTGTTTCTCTATTATATGTTCATACATTGCTGCAGTCCCTTCATCGGGCACTTTCTCAAGACAACTAGGTGTGGGAGACCTGTTTAACCCACCTAGAGTGATTTCTTTTGAGCCTCCTCTTGGATTTCAATCTTAGATACATTGATATAAGGGATGCAGGTCTTGGTTTCAAATATTATAGCAGTGATTCCTAAAAATTTCGTTTTTAAGGCATGCATTGCTGAGCAATCCCATTTGGCGATATTACAGCCGATGGTAGTAGGAAGCTTGAGGATATAACCCTTCTTAGGAGGGATGAATTGGAACTGGTCTTCCTTCATGGTTTGGAAAATGTATTCGAGGACAAAAACCTGCATGGTAGGAAACAACGACAGGCGGTAGGGGGGTACATCAGCACTATAGACCCTGATCTTGGTGTAATCATCAAACAAATACCAGTCCCCTGTGCTTTCTTCATCACCCAACTTCAACCAGTATTTCTTCTTGGGAAAAATCATAGGCAGGGGGCTGTCATGAAATATGGTGTAGGCAATGGTCATGAACTCGTTCAAAAACTTTGAGTAACCCCTCCCATTTGGCTGCTGACGTACTGAGACATTCCACTCAAAGACGGTTCTGGGCTGGCCGTTCATTCTGGAGAGTTTTTCAAGGCTCAAAGCTTCAAACTTGTCAGCGTGCTCGAACAAAAATAGGTAAAATACCATTGAGCAGAAATGGAAATCCCCTGAAGAGGACAATTCTTGAAATTGAGTCTAGATGGCTGAAGCAAAAAAGGTGGGGATATCTAGAATGACACCTAGTTGGGACATGAGCCAAAGGAGGGACATGAAATATTTGGACACCCTATTGACCTCCCTAGGAGCTAGCAACCTAGAACTGAAAGTGAGAATTGGCTGGAGGCCATTTGCAAATGCGGTCAAGGGTACCATGTCCGAAGACGAAATGGACATCAGGCAGGAGTCTGAGATAGAGGAGAGGAATTCACTCTGTTGTTTCCAGGGTAATTTAGAAAGCTTACGTGACATGGAAAAATTGGTGAACTCGACATATTCTAGGCTATGTGGGAAAAGAAGAGAGTTCTTAATGAGCTCAGGGGATATTCAAAAAACCTTGTTTCCCTAGGTTGAGAGGAATACGTCCCTGCACTCGTCATAAGCATCTCTGAGCCAACATATGAATTCTGTGACTGGGAAAGTGGGCGGAGAAATTTGGTAATACAGGCCAAACCGAACAACTCTGAACTGATCTTGGCCTTTCACATGACTTTCTAACAAGTCGGGTCGGACACGGGAGACACTAGAAGGGTATTGTGGGTCGCAAATGCAGGCATGTGTATCAGTAAGGGGGTGAGGTCCAGGGATGTCCCTAACTTCATAGGCTTGGGGAGTTTCTGGTTGAGAATTTTTGGACTTAACTCTCCCGATGACCATTTTGAAAGAGTAAAGAGGAAGGAAAACTGCAAGGAACAATAATGGCTAAATACCTGTGACCTATGCGGAATACCCAAGAAGGAAAGCGATGCGGGGGAGCTGAAAGCGACCTACTACTGTAATCCAATCTTTAACAGTTGGGTAAATTCGTAAAAACAAGTGATTTACCCAAATTAGTCTCAGGCGGGGTTAAACATGCCATATTTTACGGAAAATGAGGTTTGGGTGACAACTAGGAGGGCTGAAATCATAAGGATGTCAACACTAAGGCATGTGGCATTTGGCTATTGGCTGTTAAGAGCCAGGTAGGTGTGTACCACGAGCCGATTTAATACTGGTATTGGTCATGTACCAGGTTCCCTGACATAACTTACCTTCACCTTCGAGTGCGCCACCTATTCATCCCGAGGGGTCCACCACAGAATTCCAGCGGGGGCTTGGGAAGTACCTTCATGCTGTGTCACTGACCCACAGAATGAATGAAATATGTCGCCACCGAGCTATGATGTCATGTGGTTCTAGGGGTCAAGACTCCCTTCTCTTCGTGCTTCCCTTGGTACCCCCGGAATCCTTCCACGTGGCAACGTTGTTGGTACTACCTTGTTATATAGCTCGTTGGCCTTTCTGCTTAGTTCTAACACCCTTTTTATTTTCTTTTCCATGCAGTCTTTATGAGGAGATAATATCACATATTTCCTTTATATGTCTTCGTCTGCTCATATTTCACAATAGTATGCCTTAGTTCATTTCAAGATATCTTTTTTTTGTCTAACCTTGTGTAATGAGGGGCACCATAACAACGGGTCCAAACCCAATGTGGGAGAAAACCACCACTATTATCATCTATGTTTTCTTTTTATTATAAAGAAATAATTCTTACAATATTATACTGGTGTAGACTCATACCAGCACGCAAGCACCAACCTGCAGAAGGACACAACCTTCTCTCATTCTCCAACACCTACTGGAAGGGATCTTCAACCCCCTTCTATCATTTACCTGCACCCACATGAAGGGAGCTCCTACCCCTGATATGATTTACCATCTACCACTAGAAGGAAGATTTGAATTCCTCACTGAAGGCTCTTACCCTGATCACCATCATGCACCACGTTTCATAAATTTCCACACTGGATCCACCTGATTCAAAACATCAAAAATTGTAGGCCAGATTTTTAGACTCGACCCACTAATGTCATTAATACTGAACCCAATATGAAATATCAAAACTAAAATTGATCACTATAAAAAATCACTAAATAATTGAACCAACTGAATCAACAAATCATTGAACCAACTAAGTCCCAAATCAATAAAATTATTCTCGAATAATGAAAGAAGTCAGATCACTTTAACTTCATTTATCAGAATATCATTCCACATACTATTCACAATAGAAATATGATTTTATTACTACAAACCTTGATCAACCAAATGTTAGAATATATACGCTAATATTATTGATCAGATATGCATGTATATGAGAATTCCTTAAAGCATAACTGCGTACATATCTCAAAACACTGAACCTTGAAATTTAATCTCTTTCATTCTTAAATAAAAAATGAGTTACACACTAAATCACTGAATCATTCTGAAATAATCCTAGAACCATCACAAATCTTCAATCACATATATTGACAAGCATCATTGTTATTCAATATATCAATACACAATTGATTCTCTTAGCCACCTATAAAATTTTGGCATAGCAAACAGGTGGCTAAATGGTTTCTAAGTCTTCAAGAGGAAAATTTTCCTTGAAAAACTATCACTCTTGATGCCTTCAATGTTTTTTTCCTCTGAAAGCAATCCTCAGTAATGTGTCCTTCAAAAAAAAACTCACTGTTTGTGAAAGGAAAGCTTCAAAAAATCTTCCATCTGCTCCATTTTATCCCCTGAAAATCCCCATTTTCACCCCTTTTTCCCCTCACAAAATTCCTCCAAAATCCCCTCATTAACCCTCTAAGTCATCAAAATCCCCTTTTAAACCTTATGGCTCCCTTCGTTCGGTTTAAAAATCCCATTTGTCGAGTATCGGAACCCCTCTTTTGGCCTAAAAAGCACTAAAATTGGCCTAAAAACACCCTTTTTACATTATAATAGGCTTAAGCCCCTGAGGGCTCACATGCTGCAGCCCCATTCCTCATACAACCTCGGTCCCATAACCGGGCGCTTAGAAACACTAACCTTCACTGAAAAGCCAAAAAATCCCTTTAAAAAGCCTTTTTCCCCCTCTAAACAATTCTCCGCTCATTTTGAAGAATTATGCTCCTGAGGGCTTATTCCTTTCAGCCCCCCCCCCCCCCCCCATATAACCTGTGCTACGACTAAGCGCTAAGGCCCTATCGCAAATTGCAACAAAATTTTTCCTTCTGGCCTTTTATTTTGTTCTTTGAAATTTTCCGATGTGATGAGTTTTACTCTGTCGATCACCGATCTGATCTAGACCGTTGATCTCTCCCGATCCAACAGCCAGGATCGCATTGCGCTCCATCATAGCCATACATCATTCCCCCCTCCAACATAATCCCCACCGTTGATCCTTTCGAGATCTCACAGCCAACGCTCAATCGCATCATGAAAATCCAGTGCCCCGTCCACCTCCCCTCCTCCGATGCCGATCATGCGATTTGATCCCAGCTGTTGAATACACAAGAACCAATGGTTAGGATTCAATCACGCTTTGATTCACAGACCTCGTCATCGCATCCGCCGATTAGATCTGGACCATTGAATCCATAAGAACCAATGGTCAGGATTCAATCGCGCTTTGATTCACAGCCCCCATCATCACATCCGTCGATTAGATATGGACTGTTGAATCCACAATAACCAACGTCCAGGATCTCATCATGCTCCACTCATAACTTCTCACCATCTCGACCTCCGATTAAATCTCAGTCGTTGATCAAGATTGATCGGACAGTCCACATTTCTTCTGATCATCAAACCCCGCCCTGCTCATTTCTTTCCCATCAATAGATCTTGACCGTTTCTTTCCAAGATATAACAGTTGGTATTTAATCTGCCACTAACCCCATCTACCTGTTTCTCCTGTGCACCTTTTCCCCATCGCGCTCGCACCTCCACCATCATATCTCTCCACCTTTCATCCAACGGCTGAGAAGCTTATCTCGTTTTTTCTACATCCGAATGTTAATGTTCCAAAATTGCGCAATAAAAGTGGTTTTAGAGGGGACGCGTGTCAGACAATGAATGGAATTGCGTTTTTTTGACAAAATTTCAAAACCGCTCAATAGTTGCGCGAAAACCACTCCGGTTTTCCGCCTTACTGCCTATCTTCCACAATGCAATTTCTCGTTCAATCGCAGCTATTGAATGCCCCGATCTAATGGCTTTGGTTTGATCTCACCTCTGCCCATTCTCTATTCAACTATACTCCCAAATGAATCCACCAGAGGATCTCCACCATCCGATTGAATTGATCGAATGGCTCATACTTGTTCTCACCTATTTCACTTACTGTCCATTAGAATTTTCAAAGGACTCCGTCGGGCGATCATAATCGTCCATTACTACGATCCGAAAGCTCTAATATAACCCTACCTTCATCCATTCTTTCATTCAAACATAATTCACCCGTCGATATCCACCATCGATCACAATCCATTCGACGACTCTAATATAATTACACCTCCATTCATTACCCACCAGTCTAACCGTCTAAAAAAATTCTCCGGTGAATCCTAACCATAGATCACTGATGTCTGATCTAATAGGACGGTCCAAAACCCGTCTCGCACCAGACCTTCATCAGGCATGTTTTTCACCAATTTTTCACGATTTCCACCGTTTTCTTTGCTACGGCCACCATTCTCATCGCCGCACCACCATCTCCATGGTCTAGCATAGCACTCCCTCCCACTCCCTGAGGATTTTCTTAACATGTTTATTGGGTTTTGCAGGGTCACAGATGACGAAAATCACTCTCTTTTCACAGTCACAGACAGTGAAATACAGAGCACAAAATGCCATTATTCAGAGCCGAAGAGCACATGGAAGACCACTCAAGAGGTTTTAAACATGTATTTCATTAAAATATCATGGTTAAACTCCATTTCAAACCCTCTAGTGCCATTTAAACCTATTCAGTCACCAAAACAGTCAGCAGAAGCGACAAAGAGTATCAGCGATAGATTAAATGGACTAACAACACATTATTGAAGATTAAATGCTATAATCCAAATGTTTAAAGAACGAGATATAGATCTAAGACCTTAAAAATTATCAAAAGGCATAATAAGTCCTAAAGCACATGAAACAAGCCATATCAGTGATTTCACATCAGCAGAATGTTCTTTCCCAAGAAAGGACAAGTTCCCATAGTTTTTTTTATTCTCCATCAAGCTCCTGAGAAGATCATCACCCTGACAGAAGTCCTAAGATTGCTAGAGCATTAGTTACAAGTATGGAAGGCCTGAAAGTCATTTACCTTACTTTTCCCAGAGTAAAAACATAGTACAAAAATCCCGAAATTACCTTAGAAACATACCTCTGAAGTTATTGTTGAAAATGCAGCAAGATGATGGAGCTTAGTGAAATGAAGTCACCTTCACTAAGTGGGCCCGCAGGCAAATTCTAGCGCAAAGTCTATTTTTAGACTATGTCTATTTTTAGACATATGGAGCATGGTCCAGGGGTTGCAGTATGTTATTCTTGGAGTATTGGTCATGTTGGTAAAAATAGATGGGACTCTATTTTTGTGACCTATAGGTCAATAGGTCGAAGTCTATTTTTAGACTGCCTATCCTAAAAATAGGGAAGTCAAATAAACTTTAATATTTGGGCTATAAACTTTAGTTTACTCTCTTGGAGAAATTCAGTTCGAGCCTTGGAAGTGGCTCATACATCTGACAGAGGAATTACGCTATTCCCAAGGGTTTGATGGCATCATGCATGGTTGACTTCAGTTAGGACTTCAGTGGTAGAAGTTTGGTGGAGTTAATGAGACAGCTAGTGGAGTTGTGTTCTGTTTATTTTAGTTGAACTAGTTGAGATTAGTTTAAATAGATAATCAATTAGTTATGAATAGAGTGAATTAAATATTATTTAATTCATTAATTAGTAACTCATTATTCAACTCAAGAACACATCAGTTCACTACAGTGCATGATCAGTTCAGTGGAGACCAGTGAAAGAGGTAGATGAAAGGGTAGAGTTAGCTATCAGTGGCGACATCAGTTGTGCATGAGATTTGCACCACAATTGGAGGAATTGCCCATGATGATTGCGCTGTCAAGCCAAGGATATTCAAACCTTGGATCTCTATATAGACAGGCCTGGATTGCGCAATAGAGGCAAGGCAATTGGCGGTGAGTTTTGAACCAGTAACCTGTTCAAAACTGAGCTAGTTTGTGTGTAACTTTATGATAAAGTACTGAGTACTTGTGAGGAGTATTGTACTGAGTTTATTACATGATTTATCCATTATAATATACACAATAGTTGCGGGGTTTTCGGCTATAATATTTCCCCATACATACTGTGTTAATGTGTATGATGAATTGATGTGTTATCGCTTGATTTTATTTCCGCATGTGTGGTGATCTGAGTGGAAGAGATTATGTGTTGCATATAAATTCGAATTGTATGTGATCACGATAGTCTTGGTGGATAATTAATCATTATTCAGCAAATTTCTACATGGTATCAGAGCTATTGAAGCAGAGATTGATCATCACAATGATTACAAAATTATTTCGGTAGACAGAGTCTGCATGCGGGCCAGGTAGCCTCCAGATTCATCTTTCTTCGGAAAGTGAAAGGTCTGGTAAATGCCCCTTGCAGTCGATCTCTATGCTAGAAATAATTTGTTCTCACAGATCTAGAGCGTTTGAGCTTTGAGGTGGAATTCGAAATTTTGCAGTAGTTTTGTTTTCTTGGTGCCAGTGTTGAAAATGTCTTTCAACAGTTTGCGACTCGAATATGCTCTTGAAGGCAGTTCAAATTATGTTGCATGGAAGGATCGCATGGAGGCAGTATTAGAAGATAATGGACTGACGGAGTTCATGGATACGGATGTCCAAAGGCCCACTGATCCTGCTAAATTCAAAGCATGGCAAATGAAGATGGCGAAATGTCGAAGGATCCTGTTGGAGGGCGTCAAGGATCATATTGTATCCAGCCTGCATGGAAAGGCTTCTCCATATTTAATGTGGAAAGCTTTGACGGATATATTCCAGAGTAAGAGCGACCAAAGGAAGCTGGCGCTCAAATATAAGCTCAGGAACATCAATATGGAGAAAGGCGACAGTATCGCCAAATACCTCACGAAGTTCACTCAATGCAGAGATGAGCTGGGAAGTGTGGGGGTGACTGTCGAAGACGAGGACATGGTCGACCTGGCTCTCCTTGGTCTTCCGAAGGCTTGGCACTCATATCAAGATAGTTTCAATGGTCGGGAGAAGCTGCCGGGATGGGAGTGCCTTTGGGTGGATCTCATGCAGGAGGAGATAAGGAGGACTACTCGAGATGGATCTTCATCAAAGGGAGCTGATGAAGAAAATTGTGCTTTGGTTGCCAAAGCAAAGAAGGGGAAGGGTAAGAAAACCTCTCATTCTGGTGCAAAGGGCAAGAAGCAGGATATGGCGAAAGTGAAGTGTTTTCACTGCCATGATCATGAACATTATGCTACCAATTGTCCAAAGAAGAAGAAGAACAAGCAAGCGGGAAGATCTGCAGATGGAGAAGCTTTGGCTTCACAGTTCGAGCTTGACTTTTCACTGATCGCATGCTTGGTTTCAAGTGTGATGGGATCGGTATGGTTCTTGGACAGCGGTGCGTCATTTCATATGACGGGAGATCGGGATTTGTTCTCAGATCTGGAGGAAAAAGATTTGGGTGTGCACATCGAGATGGGCGATGATGGTAGATACAGTGCGACTGGTATCGGTACCATATCCTTTCAGAGGGAGTCTGGTAAACCCTTTGTATTGAGGGATGTCATGCATGTACCTGGATTGAAGAAGAACTTGATATCTGTAGAAATGTTGGAGGATAAGTGGTATGATGTGGTCTTTAGCGAAGGAAAAGCCTTCCTGCGCAGTAAGACTACTGGAGAGACCCGGAAGATAGGGGTTCGGACCAAGAACCTTTATCAGTTGCAGGTAGATGGCTGCGCAGCTATGGTATGCAAGGCGGGAGAAGTGGTGAGCCGGGATGATGAGGGCGAACTATGGCACAGGAGATTGGGCCACCTTCACAATGGAGCTTTGAAGATTCTGTAGCAGATTTATACTGGGCTTCCTAAGGGCACTCTTGCGCAGTCAGATCAGTGCAAGGGGTGTACTTTAGGGAAGTATGTGAAAGCCACCTTTCATGAGAAGGATAGTCACGCCACGACGATCTTTGAGAGAGTTCACACAGACGTGTGTGGTCCTTTCTCAGTTGTTTTGACAGCAAAGAACAAGTATTATGTGATCTTTGTTGATGATTTTTCTCGAAAGTGCTGGATATTCTTCATGCAGAAGAAGAGCAATACATTCGCGAAGTTCTGTGAGTTTAAAGCACTGGTCGAGAAGGAGTCGGGGAAGAAGGTGATTGCTCTAAGGAGTGATAATGGTGGTGAATTCATCTCGGCTGAATTCAAGGAGTTCTGCAGCGCAGAAGGGATTCGGAGAGAACTCATCGCACCCCATAACCCACAGCAGAACGGGGTGGCTGAGCGGAAGAACAGAACGATCGTGGGTGCTGCACGGGCGATGTTGCATGATCAGGGCCTACCCCTTCACTTGTGGGCTGAGGCATGTAATACAGCAGTGTATGTGCAGAATCGTTGTCCTCACAAGGTTCTTGGCATGAGTACACCAGAGGAGGCTTATTCTGGCAAGAGGCCTGATATTTCCCATTTGCGGATTTTCGGATCTCCTGTCTACATGCATGTGACGAAGGATGCGAGAAGGAAGCTGGATCAAACTGCTGAAGTTGGAATATTTGTGGGGTACACTGATACACCTCACAACTATCGGGTGTATGTGCCAGACAGTCGCAAGACTGTTGTGCGACGGGATATAAAATTTCGGGAGGAGAAAGCCATGCAGTGTTCGCTTGAGAGGGAGCTACACTTGCATGCAGATGAGGAGCTGTTAGTTCCTAAGGAGGAGCTTCCGGATGTGGATCAGCCACAAGAGGAGGTTCGGGAGGTGGAAGAAACCACCCAGGCAGCGCCAACCATCAGAGGGCGCATGCGCACTACAGAAGCTGAGCGACTGGCTCGGGATGCAGAGAAGGTTGTAGGACCACCTCCAGCACAGCGCAGACAGAGACAGTCACCGGATCGGTACACTGGATACATGGCTCTTATGAGTCAATGTGTTGTGACAGAGCCATCCTCTTTTGAGGAAGCTGTGGAGGAACCCGCATGGGTTGATGCCATGATCGAAGAATATGATTCAATCATCAGGAACAGTGCATGGGAGATTGTCCCAAGACCGGTTGGGAAATCAGTTGTAGGTTCGCGATGGATCTACAAGGTGAAGCAGGCTGCTGACGGGAGTGTGGAGAAGTACAAGGCGAGATTTGTCGCCCGTGGCTTCTCACAGATCGAGGGGATTGACTATGAGGAGACTTTTGCACCTGTCGCAAGGTACTCTTCCATACGGACGATCCTTGCTCTCTCAGCGCAGATGGGGTGGCACATTCATCAGATGGATGTGAAGGCTGCGTTCCTCAATGGAGTTATTGAGGAAGAGGTGTACATAGAGCAGCCTGAAGGTTTTGAGATCTTCAGCAGTGAGTCGCATGTGTGCCGACTCAAGAGAGCACTGTATGGGCTGAAGCAAGCACCTCGTGCTTGGTACACTCGGATAGACAGCTACTTCACAGGGCTTGGATTCTCCAAGAGTGAGGCGGATCCAAACCTGTACCAGATTGTGGTGGAGGGGAAGCTGTTGATCATCGTACTGTATGTAGATGATCTGATTTTGACTGGCGATGAGCAGTTGATACTTTCATGCAAGGAGGATCTTGCACGAGAGTTTGAGATGAAGGACCTGGGCATCCTTCATTATTTCCTGGGATTGGAGATTTGGCGGCGCAGTGGAGGACTGTTTGTTTCTCAGGGCAAGTATGCCCGGGAGATTCTGGAGAGGTTCAACATGCAAGGCTGCAAGCCTGTTGACACTCCTCTTCCTGGTGGTTGGAGGAAGGAGGATGCTACTTCAGGGGAGGTAGTGGATGCCACTGTCTATCGACAGTTGGTGGGGTCGCTTATGTATCTGGTCAATACACGACCCGATATATGCTATGCAGTTAACCAGCTTTCGCAAGCTATGGTTAAGCCTACCAAGCTCTTTTGGAAGGCAGGCAAGCATGTATTGCGCTATATCAGAGGCGCATCGGGATATGGTCTATGGTACATACAGGAGGATGGAGCGAAGCTTTCTGGCTTCACTGATGCAGATTGGGCAGGGAGCCCAACGGACCGAAAGAGCACATCTGGAGGCTTTTTCAGCATTGGGTCGATAGCAGTTACCTGGTACAGCAGGAAGCAGAGATCCGTGGCACTCAGTTCATCAGACGCCGAGTACATAGCAGCTAGCTTGGCTGCATGCGAGGCTATTTGGATGAGGAAGATCCTCGCAGGATTGTTCAGGTTGCATTTGGAGCCTACAGTGATCTACTGTGATAACCAGAGTTGCATTAAACTCTCATCTAATCCAATATTTCATGATAGGTCCAAACACATCAACATCAGGTACCATCATATCAGACATTGTGTTCAGCGGAGAATCATGATGCTTTCATATGTTCCCACGGAGGATCAGGATGCCGACATCCTGACGAAGGCGCTCACCAGGAGCAAGTTCGAATTCCACAGAGGCAGGATAAGGGTTGCAAATAATCCATATCTTGCTGAGAGGGAGTGTTGAAAATGCAGCAAGATGATGGATCTTAGTGAAATGAAGTCGCCTTCACTAAGTGGGCCCGTAGGCAAATTATGGCGCAAAGTCTATTTTTAGACTATGCCTATTTTTAGACATATGGAGCATGGTCTAGGGGTTGCAGTATGTTATTCTTGGAGTATTGGTCATGTTGGTAAAAATATATGGGACTCTATTTTTGTGACCTATAGGTCAATAGGTCGAAGTCTATTTTTAGACTGCCTATCCTAAAAATAGGGAAGTCAAATATTATTTACCCTTAATAATATTTGGACTATAAACTTTAGTTTACTCTCTTGAAGCACTTTAGTTCGAGCCTTGGAAGTGGCTCATACATCTGACAGAGGAATTACGCTATTCCCAAGGGTTTGATGGCATCATTCATGGTTGACTTCAGTTAGGACTTCAGTGGCAGAAGTTTGGTGGAGTTAATGAGACAGCTAGTGGAGTTGTGTTCTGTTTATTTTAGTTGAACTAGTTGAGATTAGTTTAATTAGCTAATCAATTAGTTATGAGTGGAGTGAATTAAATATTATTTAATTCATTAATTAGTAACTCATTATTCAACTCAAGAACACATCAGTTCACTACAGTGCATGAACAGTTCAGTGGAGACCGGTGAAAGAGGTAGATGAAAGGGTGGAGTTAGCTATCAGTGGCGACATCAGTTGTGCATGAGATTTGCACCACACTTGGAGGAATTGCCCATGATGATTGCACTTTCAAGCCAAGGAGATTCGAACCTTGGATCTCTATTTAGACAGGCCATGATTGCGCAATAGTGGCAAGGCAATTAGTGGTGAGTTTTGAACCAGTAACCTGTTCAAAACCAAGCTAGTTTGTGTGTAACTTCATGAGAAAGTACTGAGTACTTGTGAGGAGTATTGTACTGAGTTTGTTACATGATTTATCCATTATAATATACACAATAGCTGCGGGGTTTTCAGCTATAATATTTCCCCATACATACTGTGTTAATGTGTATGATGAATTGATGTGTTATCGCTTGATTTTATTTCCGCATGTGTGATGATCTAAGTGGAAGAGATTATGTGTTGCATATAAATTCGAATTGTATGTGATCAGGATAGTCTCAGTGGATAATTAATCATTATTCAGCAAATTTCTACAGTTATTATCAGCCTGTCGAAGACCATTAATTCATCCAAAGAGTAATGAAAGTCAATACATGGATATTAAGACGGAATGGGCTGCAAAAACACTTCTCCTCTGTTTTTATGATTCATTTAAAGTTCATCTACCTCTACTTCCATTCTTTCAGCTATAAGAACTCAAGAAAAATACATTATAAAGGCTGTTGGTTGGTTAACCGTGGATTGTAAGCTATTTTCACTGAGATAGAGTTCTGTGTATCAGTTGTAAAATAGGCATGGGAGATGATTTCAAGTTGATTTCAAGCTATTGGAAAATGATGTATATGATTGGTGTTGCTCTTTAATATGAAAATCATGTTCATTGGATCCCGATATAAATCAGTGGTGATGTGTTCTATATTTTATTGTTTTCCCTCTGTTATGAAATCATATTTCATTTCTCTGATGAGAATCAGTAATTTAGCTTAGGATATACTGCTGAAAAGTACCCTGATGATTCCTGCTCTTCTTATATTTGATGTTTTCTGCTAATTGTGTAATCTAAGAAAAAATTCAATACAGTTTAACTAGTATAGTTGTTGGTCTTCTAAAGCTTACTGATGTACGAATTCAGAATTTGTTTTAGATGTTCTTGTCTAGTTTTAACTAAAATAATTGGGAAACTAGGAGATTTAGAGTTAGTTCTGTCTCACTAGGGTCCTTTTCCAACAGTTAGCTTTTCTAAGATAGCTTAAGTGGATGTAAAAAGTAGAGAAAGTTAAAATTATTTCTCTGATCTCAGGCTTCAATTTGTGTCAATCTTAAATGTTTCCTATTGTCTGAAGAGTTAGCCTCATTAGTGTTTTGATCATAGATGGTTAAGGCATGTCATGTCCCTAGATTTTCTCCTAAGTGGTCACCTTGGAATTTTCCATTTTCATTCACCTTCATTTTCTTAACATTTCATCCCATAGTATCATCTTTAGAGATCCTTTGATTTAGATGACTAGCCCATTTGAAAGCCTTGGATATTGAATTGCAAGTAAACCCTTTTATGACCCCATTGCCCAATGGACTTTTTTTTTCTTTGAATTGTATCCCCATTGCCAAAAATCCTTCTTTTCTCACTCCTTTACCTCACATTGAACCCTTCTTTCATGTTTTCCCAACCAAACAAACAAACAAAACAAAAACAACAACCCTTGTGCCTTACAGCTAGCCTAATACCTTGAATTGAACTTCAAAGACATACATTTCTTTTCCTTTTATAGAGAGATCCCTCTCTGGATCCAGTAGGGCTAGATCTTGAGCTCCCAAAGTGGTTTGATGTTGTTTTGTCTTTTGGTATTTCCAAACTTTCCAAAACATAAGAACCCTAACATAATGGAGACTCCACTAGGGAACTAAGACCATACTAGCCTGAGTTTGAAATTAAATCACTATGGTGGACAGTGAGTCTCCTTCAAGACACTTTAAACCTTCCACCTGGCCACTCCAAAATTCCTAAATGACTATAAGACTTCACTGATGATCAATAGGCCTGCTGATTATCTTTGTTTTCACTAGACTCCACTGGGAGACTAGTTTTCATTTCAACATCATCCATTTTAAAGGAAACACATAGGGTTAAGCTTCCTTGTTTGAAGATAGTTTGCCACCTAAAGACTGTCATATCTAGCTAACCTTATTTTCTGAGTTTGAGGACTTAACATACTGACTTCAAGAACAATCCATACCAGAGCTTATCCTAATCCAAACCCTCCTAAAATAGTTGACAACCCTAAGAGTATTCTTAGAAAGCCTTATACACATAAGGATCCAACTATTGTCAGACACATTAATAGAGTTAATTCAACACCTGAAAACCTTGCAGATCTATCAAACACTCAATTTGACTTAGATTTACCAAAGTTTTACCAAGAACTCAGTCATTTAGTGCTATAGGATAGACAGAATTTGAGCCTCAAAGTTCACCATCATATAGTGGTAAAAACATCAAGGACAGAGAAACCCCTCTATAAACACCTCCTGATATTCACTTCATCCATAATTTGGGTCTCTCTCACCCCATATTTGCTCAACAGTTTACTGCTGGTCCTAGAATTTCTTTCATTCATATACCCGCTTCTCAAGCCCATCCTTTACTTCCACTAAACACTATCATGGCAGCATGGTATGCTCCCTTGGTGTTACCACAGCCTCTAGTGCCTTTACCCAATGATTATCAGTCAAAAATCTCTCATTTCACTGGAAAAGAATCTACCACAGCTCAACACCATGTAGATATGATGGAAGATTCCTTTGACTATATGGAAATAGAATATGAGACTGTTAAAATGAGAATCTTTGCTCAGAGTTTGGGAGGAGAGGTTAAAAACTGGTTTAAAGGCCTAACTCCCAATAGTATCCATGATCTCACCTCTTTACATTAGACCTTCATAAAAAAATGGGAAGTCAAAAGCAACCCTCTCCAAATACTATCATAATATAAAAATCTCAAAAGAAATCAGGGAGAGAGTGTCCATGACTATTCTACTAGATTTAACAGTGTCTACAATTCTCTTCCTCCTCATATGAAACCCCCCCAAGGAATGGCCTTCGTGAAATATCCTGAAGGCTTTGATGCTGACTGGCTTATCAACTAAGGGAGAGGGACTATAACACATTAGAATACATGTAGAAAGGAGCAGTGAGTGTAGAGGAAAATTTGATTGAAAAGAGAGCTAGAATTAGGGCTGAAAAGAAGGTAACCTATAGGGATGACACATCAGCTTCCACATCTAATCCCAAATATTAAAATCTAGCCAAAAACATGGAGAGGCTAGAAAAAATGATGGAGAAAATGGTTGTCCAAGTCAGTAATCAGAGTAGAAACCAAAATCAAAACCAGAACCAAAACTTTAGGAGAAACAATCCCCCAAATAGACAAAGAGACTCTAATCAAAAAGTCATACCTCGATTCCAAGAGAATTTTCTTGATGAGGATGAAGGAATAATAGAAGATTCAGAGGGAACTACCATAAATATGGTGGAAGTGGATAACCAAATTCACACATCTTCCACATAAGGTAATCAGACCTCATACACACCTTGGGATGAGGAAGGATTAGAATCTGAAGATTATAGGTTAGGATTTGAGAATGCCATCATGTAGGTCTGGGAAAAATATGCTCTCAGAAGAAAAAATAACTTAGAAACTCCCAAACCAAAAGCCTATTAAATCAACATTAGGAAAAGACCTGAAAAGACTCCTAAAGTGACTGTTGAAAACAACAAATCAGCAACGAAGAGTTCTGGCAAAAATAGAGATAAAGACACCCAAACTGTTGATAAATCAAGTCAAGAATCTAGCAGCACTAGCATTGCGGCTAATGCTCCTGACAAAATTGTTTCAAACATTGTACATAATGAGAATCAACAAGTTGATTCTACCAATAAAATAGTGGTCAACAAAATAGAATTAAATCTTACAAAGAGTCAATCTTCTTTCAATTTGGAGAGTGATATTTCCAAAATTAAAATTTCTGTCCCTCTCTCTGAGTTGGCCTCTCAAGATGTATATAAAGGTCAAATTTTGAAAGCTTTAAACTTAGGAGAAAACAATGATACTATCAATTTTAATGATGATCAACCAACTCTTTTGTTTGGCCCAAAAATTTAAGGGAAATTTCAGGAAGGTGTAGTACCTCCTTTTTATGTCAGCCTTAATATTCATGACAAAATGTTGCATAATGATATGCATGACTCTGGAGCTTCACACAACCTTATTCCAAAGGTGATTATGGAGAAGTTAGGCCTAGAGATAACCAGACCTTATAAGGATTTATATTCTTTTGACTCTAGCAAAGTGAAGTGTTTGGGTTTAATCAAAGATATCTGTTTAAATTTGACCCAAATCCCAACCAAATGTATGGTAATGGATGTTGTAGTGGCAGATGTACCTCCTAAGTATGGCATGTTGTTGTCAAGGTCATGGGGTCCCAAGTTGCAAGGTACAATGCAGATGGACATGACATATGCCACAATTTCTATGTTTAGCCAGCTTAGAAGACTATATAGAGAGGCACACATGAAATTCATGGTTAGCAGCCCTGAGAAACCTGAAAATTCACCTCTCTACTCTATCCATACAGATTTAGATTCTTATATCCTTTACAATGATGAATGCATAAATGATCTAGAACTAGAAGACAGAAATTTAAACAACAGAATAGAGCCCATAGATCTAAACATGATGGCAGCTCTAGACATAGAGGAAAATAAGAAAGAAACTCTAAAACAACATGCTAAATTAGAGAACTAGAGTGAACAAAACCAAGACTGAAAACATCAAATTACTCATCACTTTGAAGTCCATCAAAATCCTAAAGAACCAAATAATACACGACATAGTGTAGACCTTCGAATATTACATAATGGTGGACATAGCATTAGGGATGACAGTGATGGCCAATCTGCAAACAATCCCTTATGGAACATGAACTTTGATGGGTATTGTACTAGAAAGAATGCAGGATCTAGGCTATGGTTGCACAATACTGAAAGCAACTATGCTAAGAGTCATGCTTTCAAACTAGACTTTAAGTGCACAAACAACATTGCAGAGTATGAGGCTCTCATCCTAGGATTGCATCTCTTGAAAAAAATAGGAGCCCAAAGGATAGTTGTACATGGAGACTCTAAATTAGTCATCAAAAAATTAAATGGAGAGTACACTGCTAAGGATCCCAAATTAAGGGCATATAGGAATGATGCCATGGATTTGTTGAGAACTTTTATAGAATATGAGCTTGTGTTTGTTCCTAGGAGTCAAAACATCATTACAAATGGATTAGCATGCCCTGCTAGTTCATATCAGAAATCACCTAGTGACAAACAGATCATTATTCAAACAAAATATAGACTTGCAGTGCCAGATAATGAGAAATATTGGTAGGTCTTTGAGGGTGACAAGCAGATAAAGGATTTCTGGCTTTGTAGGAATGAGTTTGAAATACCTGATTCAGACTCTAAATTCGATGAAAATTGTTTGCATAAAAAACCTCTTGATGAAGAAAAACCATTCCCTAATGCAGAAATAAACATGTTAATCAAAGAATTTGAAAAACAAAATGAAGAATACATGAAAACAGATAGAGAAGAAATAGAGGTGCTGCAGTCAAAAGATAAAAGTATACCCAGAGGACTAGCACCCCTAGAGGACCTCTTTGATTTTAATGATGTGGCAAAGAATCCCACTATAAAACACACTAAATCAGATGTTGAAGAATGCAACATAGGCAGCAACGATGAGCCTAAGATGATGAAATTGTCCAAAACTTTGCCTGCCCATATCAAACAAAATTACATTGATTTATTTAAAGAGTTTGTTGATGTGTTTTCTTGGAGCTATGAGGACTTAAAATCCTATGACACAGAGATTATCTAGCATAAGATCCCATTGAAAGAAAACCAAAAACCCTTTTGGCAAAAACTACGCAGAATTAACCCAGTACAACTGCCTCTTGTGGAAAAGGAAATCAAGAAAATGTATGATGTAGGAATCGTAGTGCCTGTGAGGTTTTTTGATTGGGTTTCTAACCTTGTAGCTATAAGGAAAAAGACAGGAGAAATCAGAATTTTCATTGACTTTAGGAACCTTAACAGAGCCTCCCTGAAGGACAATTACCCTTTACCCAAAATGGAGCACATCCTACAAAGGGTAGTTGGTTCAAAAAGGATTTATCTGTTAGATGGTTTTTCAGGGTATAAGTAGGCCTTAGTACTCCCAGAAGATCAACTTAAGACAATGTTCACCACTCCTTGGGGAACTTTCATGTATGAGAAAATTCCTTTTGGACTAATGAATGCTGGTGCAACCTTCTAAAGGGCTATGGACATTGCCTTTTCAGAGGAAATAGGGCACTTCATTGTAGTTTATCTTGATGACATAACAGTTTATTCCAAAAATGATGAAGAGCACCTTAGACATCTAAGGAAATTCTGTGAGAAGTATAGAAGGTTTGGGCTATCTTTAAATCCCAAGAAGACTATGTTTGGCCTCCAAGAAGGTAATATTCTTGGTCATATTATATCATAAAAGGGGATAAAAATAGACTCAAAAAGAGTTGAGGGAATACTGTAGATTAGCCACCCAAGAAACATAAAAGAATTACAGTCCTTTATTGGGAAAATTAACTTCTTGAGGACGTTTATTCCCAACTTAGTAGAGCTCCTTAGAGATATGACAAACATGCTGAAAAAGGAAGTGGGGGTTAAATGGACTCTGGAGGCCAAAAAATCTTTTGAATTAGTTAAACATGCACTCACCCGAGCACCAGTCCTAATCAGCCCTAGCTTTTCTAAGGACTTCCTCATTTTCTCCTTTGCATCAGAGCATACAGTGGCTGCTTTCTTGTTGCAGAAAAACCTATAAGGCCAAGAGCAGCCAATTGCTTTCTTTAGCAAAACATTGAGAGATGCACCCTTGAAATATAATATAATGGAAAAATAGGCTTATGCTATGGTAAAGGCCTTAAAATACTTCAGGGTGTATATTCTGCATTCTCACATCATTGCCTATGTGCCTAAAATAGTGGTGAAAGATATTTTGTCACAAGATCCAGATGGAAAAGGAGGTAAATGGATTGTAGTAATACTAGAGTATGATTTGGAGATAAAACCCACAAAACTCATCAAGGGTAAAGGCTTGGCACAATTAATGGTTTAATATAATTTACAAGCCCTTGACATTAACATGGTAGATGCTTTAGATGAACATGAAGGATTACCTGCTCCTAATGTTGAAGAAAAATTCCAAAAATCACCTTGGTATGCTAACATCTTGTATGTGCTTACAAATCTTAATGCTCCTCCCGATTTATCAAAGACAAAGGCAAGGTTTTTAAATTGAAAGCTAGAAATTATTGCATTTTAAATGAATGTTTATATTGGAAAAAATCCAATGGTTTATTGCTTAAATGTTTGTCTAAAGTTGATGCAGAGAGGATAAAACTTGAGTTCCATGAAGGAGAGTGTGGAGGCCATTTGTACTGCAAAACCACAGCCAACAAAATCCTTAGAGATGGATTTTACCAGCCCACCCTTTTCCAAGATGTACATAAAATGATAGTTTCCTACCATAAGTGCCAAATCTTTGAGGGCAAAAGAAAAATCCTCCCCTTACCATTACAACCCATCACTGCTGAAGCTCCTTTTCAACAGTGGGGCCTAGATTTCATAGGAGAAATCCATCCTGCTTCCTCTGCCCAACACAAATGGATTCTCACAGCCACAGACTATTTCACAAAATGGATAGAGGCCATCCCTTCTAGGAATGCCATAGATTCTGTCATCATAAAATTCCTTGAAGATCATATCCTATCTAGATTTGGCTGCCCTAGGAAGATTATGACTGATAATGCTGCTGCTTTTAGTTCCAAAAAGATGATTGATTTTTGTCATAGGTCTCAGATTGCACTTGGTCATTCTACTGATTATTACCCACAAGGTAATGGGCTAGCAAAATCATCAAATAAGAGCTTGGTTACCATCATCAAGAAGCTACTTGAAGAGAATAAAAAATCATGGCATAATAAGTTGGTGCATGCTTTGTGGGCAGACAGACTGACTACAAAGAAATCCATTGGAATGTCACCATACCAGCTTGTTTATGGAGCAGATGCAGTGTTCCCTACCAGCCTAGGGGTACCAGTGATTAAATTGGTCCAAGAAATACAGTCAAAAGAGGATAGCATCGTAAGAAGGATCAATCAAATAGTACATCTCCAGTAGACAAGGGAGGAGGTCTACAACAGAGCTCAAAAAGTGCAAAATAACATCAAATATTTGTCTGAAAAGAGAACAAAAGCTTGTGATTTCAAAATTGGAGACAAGGTACTCAAGTGGGACTCTAGAAGAGAAGATAAGGGTAAGCATGGCAAATCTGATAGTTTGTGGCAAGGCCCTTATGTCATTCAATCCACCATTAGTCAAAATGAATTCTTTCTACAAGATTTAGATGATGCAGATCTGTTTGGGGGTCCTATCAATGGCAGTATGCTCAAACATTATTACTGCTAAATTTCAGAGTTTAAATTTTCCACCTCCATTGTAAATACCATTTCTTTGTTTTATTTGGAAAAAGAAAAATAAAAGAAAAGGTTCAGACAAGCTCAAATCTTGAACCTACGAATCTCCAAAAGAATGGCTCAAATCAGCTCAAAAACTGAGCCAAAGAAAGGGAAACACTGGTTCTACTATGCTCAAAACTTGAACCAGCAAAGAAAGAAGAAGAATTAGCTCTAACAAACTCAAAACAAGAGCTGAAATGAAGAATAAAAGTGACTCTAACAAGCTCATAATCTGAGTCACAAGAGAAAGAAGGATGATGTAGAGTTTCACAATTTCAAGCCTTCACAATTTTGGTTTCAATCTCCTGCAAAGTTTAGTTCATGTGCAGTTGTATTTATGCCATGGAACCATAACAAACCAGACAGTCTGATCCTAGTTTGACTGTTTTTAAAATTTTTGTTTTAGAATGTAGAGAAAGAAATCTTCTAGATAGTTTAATCCTAGCAAATATTAGTGTAGGTAGAGAAGCTATGAGGCCAACTATCTAATCTGGTCTCATGGAGGAATAAGGGTAGAATTAGATTAGTGTTTCCTGCTTTCAATAAAAAAAATGATGAAGAAGGTCTGCAAGTATAAATGCACCTTGAAGAAAAAATGTTAGGATGGTAGGATGGGTAGGTAGATTGTTTGGGAGAATATTACTGCTGATACGATGTCTTCATGTTTTGTAGCATCTAATCAAAGAAGAAAACGATGTTCAAAGATCAGGCATCTGGCCTACTTCCAAAGAATTAAATCTGAAGTTCTTGACACCTTCAAGAAGATGCCATCCCCATGTGGAGCCATTGTTAGCCACCTATAACATTTTGGCATAGCAAACATGTGGCTAAATGGTTTCTAAGTCTTCAAGAGGAACATTTTCCTTGGAAACCTATCACTCTTGAAGCCTTCAGTGTTTTTTTTCCTCTAAAATCAATCCTCAATGATGTGTCCTTAAAAAAAAACCTCACTATTTGTGAAAAGAAAGCTTCAAAAAGTCTTCCATCTGCTCCATTTTATCCCCTCAAAATCCCCATTTCACCCCTTTTTACCCTTACAAAATCCCTCCAAAATCCCTTCATTAACCCTCTAAATAATCAAAATCCCCTTTTAAACCTTATGGCTCCCTTCTTTCAGTTTAAAAATCTGCTTTGCTGCCTACTAGAAACTCTCATTTGGCCTAAAAAAATGCTTTTTACATTATAACAGGCTTAAGCCCCTAATGGCTCACATGTTGCAGCCCCATTCCTCATACAACCTCGACCCTGCAACCGAGTGCTTAGAAACACTAACCTCTATTGAAAAGCCAAATAATCCCTTTAAAAAGTCGTTTTCCACTTCTAAACAATTCTCCAATCATTTTGAAGAATTAAGCCCTTGAGTGCTTATTCCTTCCAAGCCCTCCCCCATATAATCTATGCTACGACCAAGCACTAAGGCCCTATCACAAATCGCAATCAAATTTTTCCTTCTCGCCTTTTCTTTTGTTCTTTGAAATTTTTCGATGCGATGAGTTTTACTTTTTTGATCGCCGATCTGATTTGGACCATTGATCTCTCCTGATCCAACGACCAGGATTGCATCACGCTCCATCATAAGCCATACATAATTCCCCCCTCCAACTTAATCCCGACCTTCGATCCTTTCCAGATCTGACGGCCAACGCTCAATCGCATCGTGCAAATCTAGTGCCCCATCCACTTCCCATCCTCCAATGTCGATCATGCAATTTGATCCTAGCCGTTGAATCCATAAGAACCAACGGTTAGGATTAAATCGTGCTTTGATTCACAGCCCCCATCATCGCATCCGCTGATTAGATTTGGACTGTTGAATCCACAAGAACCAATAGTCAGGATTCAATTGCTCTTTGATTCACAACCCCTATCATTGCATCCGCCGATTAGATATGTGTTGGAAAAATACTGAGAGGGGGGGGTGAATCAGTATTTAATGCAGACAATAAAATTTTTTACTTTTCCTTTCTAAAAACCCATACGTGACTTTTCAAAAGCCAAATAGCGTATATACGCGGACATCCTTTACAGAACTCGCGTATGCACAGAGATCTAATTATGCATTCAATTCTTAACTCAGATCATTGCATTATTCATTTATCAGATATTTCAGGAAATAGTAAACAGGTGCAGAAAGAATAGAATAATCATCACACATAGGCAACACACATGAACACCAGGATTTTTAGGTGGAAACCCAATTCGGGAGAAAACCACTGCTGCCGTCGTTTCAGTCTTCAATATTTATTATAAATAAAAACCTTCTTACAATCATGTACTGGTGCAGACTTATACCAGTACGCAGGCAACCACCTGCAGAAGGCTACAACCTTCTCTCGTTTACCAGCCTCACCTGGAAGGGAGCTACAACCCCTTGCTCTCGTTTACCAGCCTCACCTGGAAGGGAGCTACAACCCCCTGCTCTCGTTTACCAGCCTCACCTGGAAGGGAGCTACTACCCCCTGATATTAGCACCAGCCTCTTCTGACAGAAAGCTTCTACTATCAGACTGAAGGCTTCAACCCTCAGATCCACTGCAGACCATGTTTCATTAATTTTCATACTGGATCAAACAGCTTTAACACAATTCTTCACTTATCAACAAACATCCCTTTTCATTTCATCAGTCAGAATAGTGAAACCACTGTAACCAGAATATCAGAAATAGCCCAGACTTCAAAACATATATGCAGAACCTCAATTATCTTTTGAGCAACCATCAACTCAAATACCATACGCGCTTTTCCTTAAACAGACCCGCGTATACACGCGCTTTTACTGAAGAGAACCTGCGTATACATTTATGCAATTTATTAGAAAAAACCTAACAACCCATACGCGCTTTTGTCTGAATAGAGCCACGTATACACGTGCTTTTCACGAAATGAACCTGCGTATAGATCGATAAAAGATAAATTTTGCAGATCAGACCAGATCTATGAACTTACCATATTTCTTCAACTTCTTCAACAGATTTGCGCCAGGTCTTCATCACTTCTTTTCAGATCATCCACGAGATTCACCATTTTAAGATCTAGAGATCTTGAACCTTCATTATGTTCATAGATGCATCATAGAATCAGATCTATCAATTAAAGAGCAGAGTTCAACCATGCAGATATACTTCAGAGTGAAGTATTCATTAAAGCCCACACACATGCACACCCTTTGCACAATGAAATTCTTCTCCTTATATAGATTTAGCCTTTTTCAATACCAAGAGTCAAAACCACATTACGTCCGATGGTTTTCCTGGATGAGATCAAATAGACAATCCAGCGCTCAATACAATGGGTCAATACCATGGTAATGCCCCTTGGTATTCTAATTTTGGAGCACAAAAGACCATACGCGACTTGGCACGTACTTTTCCGCGTGCATACACGCTTTCTCCTTGACAAACCTGTGTATGCCTTGTAACACACATTTTTCATCATTGCTTTGGCCCTCACTGATATTTCCTTCTCTGGTACTTCTGAGCTACTTGTAGAACATCAGATTTACATCATTAATAAACTCATCAAGCATCAATAACATCTTTAATAAGATGTTTCCATCCTCTTCATCAAGTGGGTTGCCATCAAGGACAACATTTAGCATCATATTGCCAACAATCTCCCCCTTTGGACTTGATGACAACCATGATGGTGTTTGATCACCAAAACAGATAAATACATTAAGCAGAATGATATTCTCCCCCTATTCAAACACCATGTCACTCTCCCCCTTTGACATCAAGGGCAAAGGGCGGATCAAAACCAACACAAGGTTTTTCTCCCTATGTAGAAAGAAGAGCGTTGTAGATCTGATGTGCACTGAAGATATCATGCTCCCCCTGACTCTATGACCTTCCTATCACCAAGGACTCATACTTACATCAAAAGATCCAACCAAGTGGATTTACATAAGTGACTCAAGTACCCAACCAAGTGGGTTTACACATTTTTACTCAGCTACCCAACCAAGTGGGTTTAAAAATTTGAACAAGTCCTTACATGACTGAATATTACAATTTTTACATCATGGGTCTCAACATGACCTTTTCATAAAATTACAAAAATGACTTTTCATGACCAATACATGAAGGACCTCAAGAGAGATCACATTTCAGAACCATCATAATGCCAACAATGCATTATACTCAGCAAGACTACTGCTCCCCCTGAAACTGTGCATCCAATGCATCCTTTCTATATGAAAAAAGCTCCCCCTTTGCTTGTGCATCCTGAATACTTTCAACAGCAAATCATCAAGGCATCTTTACCCAAAAATAGAGAATGAAACAGAAATATGCGAGCTGAAATACCACCAGTGACTCCAAACAACATCAAGGATACAAAACAGCACTGCAGTTGTGCTAAAAAATGCTGACCCCAAACAAAAATTGCCAGCAACCAACCATACGCGGCTTTATGTGTTTAAACTCACGTATATACGCGACTGTCTTTCAGGAAACCCGCGTATCCAATTTAATATTCTGAATTTAATCAGATCTGATCTTCTGAGAGGCAGAGACAACACCCAACTTCTGCCTGAGATATTCGAACGTTTCCCTGGGGAGAGGTTTGGCAAATATATCAGCAATTTGTTCCTTGGAGGGAACATACTCCAACTTCACCTTTTGTTCAAGCACTTGCTCACATAGGAAGTGATACTTGATGGGAATGTGCTTGGTCTTCGAATGCATAACAGGATTCTTTGAGATACTGATGGCACTTGTATTATCACACATAATGGAGATAGGAGGTGTACATTTGATTTGAAAATCTTGCAAGGTTTGCATCATCCAAAGGAGTTGAGTGCAACAAGATGCGGCAGCCACATAATTAGCTTTTGTTGTAGATAAAGCAATAGAATTTTGCTTCTTGCTGAACCAAGATACTAATCGGGGCCCCATATAGAATGCACCACCACTAGTGCTTTTTCGATCATCAACATTTCCAGCCCAATCTGCATCAGTGTAAGCATGAAGAGTAAGATAAGCATTCTTTGGATACCATAGTCTAAAATCTTGAGTTCCTTGTAGATATTTGAATATTCTTTTGACAGCCTGAAGGTGAGCCTCTTTTGAATTAGCTTGGAATCGTCCGACAATCCCAACTGCATGCATAATGTCCGGTCTAGTCCCAGTGAGATAAAGTAGACTTCCTATCATTGATCTGTATTCTGGTTGATTCACCGTGGGAGAATCATCATGAGAACTAAGATTGCATCCGGTTATCATTGGTGTACTTACAGGTTTGCATTCTTCCATGCCATACTTCTTCAAAATTTGCTCAAGATATTTTGCTTGTGATAGGAATATACCATCTGTAGTTTGATGCACTTGCAAGCCAAGAAAGAATGTTAGTTCCCCAAGTAAGGACATTTCAAATTATTGCTGCATGACAGAAGCAAATTTCTAACTCATAGATTATTCATTACTCCCAAAAATGATATCATCAACATAAACCACCACAATCAATAGTTTATTATTTTCAATTTTTGTGTATAAGTTGCTATCAGCAGACCCCTTTGAAAATCCTTGTTGATGAATATATTTGTCAAGACGATAATACCATGCCCTTGGAGCTTGTTTGAGACCATATAGAGCCTTTTTAAGTCTACAAACAAGATTTTCATCATTTCCTAAAATGAATCCTTCTGGTTGTTCTATATAAACTTCTTCTTCTAGATCACCATTGAGGAATGCAGATTTGACATCCATTTGATAAACTTTGATTTGTTGAAAACTTGAAAAAGCAAGAAACATTCTTATGGCTTCAAGTATAGCTACAGGAGCAAAAGTTTCTTCAAAGTCTATACCTTCTTGTTGAGTATACCCTTTGCAAACCAGTCTAGCTTTGTTTCTTATAACGTCCCCATTCTCATTTAACTTGTTCTTGAATATCCATTTGGTTCCAATGACATTTTTGTTATGTGGTCTTGGTACCAATTCCCAAGTGTGATTCTTTTCAATTTCATCAAGCTCTTCATTCATGGCTTGAATCCAACATTCATCTTTGCTAGCTTGATTGACATTGTGTGGTTCAATTGTGGATAGAAATACCAGATAGCTAGAAGATCCTACAAGAGTCCTCCTTGTTTCTACTCTTGATTCTTTATTTCCCAAAATTTGAGATTCAGGATGATTCTTTTGAACATATCTGGATGGAGCTTTTCCAGATGAATCATCTTTTGGTTCTTCATTGGATTCATTGTCTATATCATTTCTATTTGACGTAGAAGGACAAAAGTCACCATCATCTTCATCTGTTGTGTGTTTTTCTTCTTTAGGAGCTGCAGGAAACTCATCAATAGCAACATCAATACATTCAACAATCTTCCGAAGCTTTTTATTGTAACATTTGTATGCTCTGCTTGTAGATGAGTAACCAAGAAATATTCCTTCATCTGATCTGGGTTCAAACTTGCCAAGCTTTTCATTAATATTTTTGATAAAGCATTTACTTCCAAAAACTCTAAAATGCTTCACAGAAGGAGGATTACCATACCATAGTTCATACGGAGTTTTATCACTATTTACTCGAACATGTGCCTTGTTAAGAATATTTGCTGCTGTGTGAGCTGCTTCTCCCCAGAAAGTGTCAGGTGTTCCGGAATCATCAAGCATAGCTCTAGCCATTTGTTGAATCGTTCTATTCATTCTTTCTGGTACGCCATTTTGTTGTGGAGTGCCTGCTACAAGAAAACTGTCTTTTTATGCCATGTTGTTCACAAAATTCAAAGAATTCATTTGATGTATATTCTCCTCCTCGATCAGATCTAAGACACTTGATTTTTAGATATAATTCATTTTCCACCAGTGCTTTGAAGATCTGAAATTTTTCAAATGCTTCATCTTTGTGTTTGATCAACCCAATCCAACACATTCTAGAGAAATCATCAATAAATAAGATATAGTATTCTTCACCCCGCGGTGAATTTTTCCTCATAGGTCCACATATGTGAGTATGAATGAGTTCAAGAAGCTTACTTGATGATCCTTCCTTGGCATTAAATTGCACTTTGGTTTGCTTACCGAATTGACAGAATTTTCATATGATACGTTCAGGCAGAGTAATATTGGGAAGACTATGAACAGCATTAAGTCTGCTAGATTTGTTGATTTGAGAGAAGCTTAGATGCCCCAAACTTCTATGCCATAGCCATTTTTCTGAAGATTTACTCAAGTAACATTGTTCTTTGCAATTCTTCAATACATACAGATTTCTTGGAGTTCTTTTTCCTTTTATAATTGTTTTACCTGTATCAAGATCACGAACCACACATTGTTTTGAACTAAAGACAACTTCAGTTCCTTGATCACACATTTGACTTACACTTAACAGGTTATGCCTTAATCCATCCACATACATGACATCATTAGCCTTCACCTTTTATTTTAGAAACACAGACCCTTTTCCTTTAATTACAGCAGGAGTATCATTTCCAAAAGTAACTTTCTCTTCCTTTTCTAGAGCACTATATGCACGAAGTTTGTCTTTATCACCTGTCATGTGTCTTGAGCATCCGCTATCAATGTACCATTGATTTTCCTCACCTTCCGTAAATAACGCTATGCCACAATTTTCAACCTGTGGTTCCTTCTTTTTCCATATTTTGGATTTTGAAGGAAGATGCTCTCTTGGTTGTACTTTGCTCCTACACTCAGAATTTTCATGGCCAAAGTTATTGCAATAAGCACATTCAACTTCATTTAGAAGAGGAGAAAAGTTGTTATAGGTATTCTTCTTTGTTTCAACATCAATCCTTTTATTTCTTGCTTCTCTTGTCATGATGGTTTTATATGCAACACATTGAGCAGCTTTATGACCAAAATTGTGACATGAGAAACATTGTCCATTGAAGAAGAAATTTCTGCGATCATGAAATCTTCTATTTGAATTTACCTGTTGATTGGTGCCTTTTTGAAAGATATTCCTGTTAGTGTTCCTTGCATTAGGATGATTATGCTTTACCTGTAAAGATTCTTTATTCCCTGGCTGAGTGGCAGAATTTTGTAAACCAGTTGTAGCTGCTTTTAGATAATTTGGTGCTGAAGCTTGAGAGGACTCTCCAATGTATCCAAGACCTGTCTTTATAAGAGGAGAACGCTGAACCTTGATAATCTCATCTAAGGTTTCAGATCCTTTAGCAGATCTAAAATTCAGAGTCTTTACTTTCTCAAATTCTTTTCTTACACTTACCACTTCACATTCTAATTTCTCATTGTGTTTCTTTTCTTCTTCAACCTGCTTTTCCAGAGTCTCGATGGTTATTTTTCTTTCTTCTAAGAGAATTTTATATTCTTCTAAGAGAATTTTTCTTTCTTCTAAGCGTCTTTTGAGTTGGTTTTTCTCTTCAAGAAAATCATTGTCCTCTAGAGAATCCACAAAAGTATCCTTTTCTTCTTTAGATTCAAATGCAATGAGAAGTCTAAGATCTTGTTCACATTCTTCCTCACTATCAGATACTCCATCACTGTCATCATGAGTATAGTAACTTCTTCTAGTGCCAGACCAGTTCTTATTTCTAGCTACTTCCTTTCCTTTTGCAGGTGTTTCTTTGTAAGGACACTTAGCAGCATAATGACCAACTCTTCCACAATTAAAACATTTGAAGGGAAGCTTACCTCTAAACCGTCCTGTACCAAGTTGAAGTTTCTTTACAAAATTTGCCTCATCTTCTTCCGAAATATATCCTGATCCTTCTGTTTTTTGCAATTCTTTCCCTTTTGTAGAAGCTCTAAAAATAGCTTCTTTGACTTCAGATGGTCCTCCTCTTCTCATTTCATATGCAGTCAGTATGCCATGAAGTTGCACCACAGAAATATTTTGAATATCCTGTTTTTCTTCAAGGGCAGAAACTTTTGATTCAAATTTTGCCGTTAGCGATCGTAAAATTTTCTTAACCAAAGTAGTGTCGGATATTGTTTCACCCAGATTTCTCATACCATTTACAACATCATCAATACGTAAAAATAAATTGGCAATACTCTCATCACTATGCATCTTTAAATTTTCATATTCAATTCTGAGAGTTTTGAGTTTTGCACTTTCTACCTTTGCATCGCCTTCATAACTTAGAATTATTTTGTCCCATATTTCCTTTGCTGTATTCAGCTGCATGACTTTGAAAATTTTTGATTCAGTTAGACTTCTTGTTATAGCATTGACCGCTTTTGCATTTGATTCATAATTCTTCCTTTCAGTTCGATCTGTTGGTGTAGCAGCTGGATATTGATATCCTTGTTCAACAATGGCCCATACATCAACTCCCATAGACTGAAGATAGGATCTCATCCTCATTTTTCAGAAGATTAAATTTCTTCCATTGAAGAGCGGGGGCTTGATAGATGTTGTTCCCTCATGATTGCTCATCTTGCTTGATCTTCCTTCTAGCGGCTAAGCTTTTTCAGAAGGACCTGCTCCGATACCAATTGTTGGAAAAATACTGAGAGGGGGGGGGGTGAATCAATATTTAATGCAGACAATAAAACTTTTTAATTTTTCCTTTCTAAAAACCCATATGCGACTTTTCAGAAGCCAACTAGCGTATATACGCGGATATCCTTTACAGAACTCGCATATGCATAGAGATCTAATTATGCATTCAATTCTTAACTCAGATCATTGCATTATTCATTTATCAGATATTTCAGGAAACAGTAAACAGGTGCAGAAAGAACAGAATAATCATCACACATAGGCAACACACATGAACACCAGGAATTTTAGGTGGAAACCCAATTCAGGAGAAAACCACTGCTGCCGTCATTTCAGTATTCAATATTTATTATAAAGAAAAACCTTCTTACAATCATGTACTTGTGCAGACTTATACCAGCACGCAGGCACCCACCTGCAGAAGGCTACAACCTTCTCTCGTTTACCAGCCTCACCTGGAAGGGAGCTACAACCCCCTGCTCTCGTTTACTAGCCTCACCTGGAAGGGAGCTACTACCCCCTGATATTAGCACCAGCCTCTGCTGACAGAAAGCTTCTACTATCAGACTGAAGGCTTCAACCCTCAGATCCACTGCAGAACACGTTTCATTAATTTTCACACTGGATCAAACAACTTCAACACAATTCTTCACTTATCAACAAACATCCCTTTTCATTTCATCAGTCGGAACAGTGAAACCACTATAACCAGAATATCAGAAATAGCCCAGACTTCAAAACAGACATGCAGAACCTCAATTATCTTTTGAGCAACCATCAACTCAAATACCATACACGCTTTTCCTTAAACAGACCCACGTATACACGCGCTTTTACTGAAGAGAACCCGCGTATACATTTGTGAAAATTATTAGAAAAACCCTAATAGCCCATATGCGCTTTTGTCTGAATAGAGCCGCGTATACACGCGCTTTTCACAAAACGAACCTGCGTATAGATCGATAAAAGATAAATTTTGCAGATCAGACCAGATCTATGAACTTACCAGATTTCTTCAACTTCTTCAACAGATTTGAGCCAGGTCTTCATCACGTCCTTTCAGATCATCCACGAGATTCACCATTTCAAGATCTAGAGATCTTGAACCTTAATTATGTTCATAGATGCATCATAGAATCAGATCTATCAATTAAAGAGCAGAGTTCAACCATACAGATATACTTCAGAGTGAAGTATTCATTAAAGCCCAGACACATGCACACCCTTTGCACAATGAAATTCTTCTCCTTATATAGATTTAGCCTTTTTCAATACCATGAGTCAAAACCACATTACTTCCGATGGTTTTCCTGGACGAGATCAAATAGACAATCCAGCGCTCAATACAATGGGTCAATACCATGGTAATGCCCCCTGGTATTCTAATTTTGGAGCGCAAAATACCATACGCAACTTGGCACGTACTTTTCTGCGCGCATACGCGCTTTCTGCTTGACAAACCCGCGTATGCCTTGTAACACACATTTTTCATCATTTCTTTGGCCCTCACTGATATTTCCTTCTCTGGTACTTCTGAGATACTTGTAGAACATCAGAGTTACATCATTAATAAACTCAACCAATGGTCATGATTCAATCGCACTTTGATTCACAGCCCCCGTCATCGTATCCGCCGATTATATCTGGACCATTGAACCGACGAGAACCAACAGCCTGGATCTTATCGTGCTCTGCTCATAAATTCTCACCATCCTGACCTCCGATTGAATCTCAGTTGTTGATCAAGTTTGATCAAATGGGCCACATTTCTTCTGATCATCAAACCCTGCCCTGCTCATTTCTTTCCCATCGACAGATCTTAACCATCCATTTCCAATATCTAATGGTTGGGATTTAATCCACCATTGACCCCATCTACCTATTCCGCCCGTGCATCTTTTCCCCATCGCACTCGCACCTCCACCGTCAGATCTCTCTGCCCTTCATCCAACGGCTGAGAAGCTTATACCTTTTTTTCTCCATCCGAATATTAATGTTCCGAAATTGCGTAGTAAAAGTGGCAAAGTGGATTTAGAAGGGACGTGTGTCAGCAATGAATGGAATCATGTTTTTTCAGCAAAATTTCAAAACCGCTCCAAAGTTGCGCGAAAACCACTCTGGTTTTCCGCCTTACCGCCTATCCTCCATAGTGCAATTTATCGTTCAATCGAAGCCATTGAATGCACCGATATAACAACTCTATTTTGATCTCACCTCTTCCTATCTCCATTCACCTATACTCCCAAATGAATCCATCAGAGGATCTCCACTGTCTGATTGACTTGATCGAACGGCTCATACTTGTTCTCGCCTATTCCACTTACCCTCCATTGGCATTTTCAAAGGAATCCATCGGGCGATCATAGCTGTCAATTAGTATGATCTGAAAACTCTAATATAACCCTGCCTTAATCCATTCTTTCATTCAAACATAATTCACCCGTCGGTATCCACCGTCGATCACAATCCATCTGACGGCTCTAATATAATTACACATCCATTCATTACCCACTAGTCTAACCGTCTAAACAACTTCACCAGTGAATCCTGACTGTAGATCATGATGTCTGATCTAATTGGACGGTCCAAAACCCATGTCGCACCAGACCTTCATCAAGCCTATTTTTCATCATTTTTTCACAATTTCCCAGTTTTCTTCGCTACGACCACCATTCTCATCGCTGCGCCACCATCTCCATGGTCAACCAGAGCACTCCCTCCCACTCTCTGAGGATTTTCTTAACATGTTTATTTGGTTTTGTAGGGTCACAGATGATAAAAATCACTCTCTTTTCACAATCACAGACGTTGAAATACAGAGCAAAAAATGCCATTTTTCAGAGCCAAAGATCACATGGAAGACCACTGAAGAGGTTTTAAACATGTATTTCATTAAAATATCAGGGATAAACTCCATTTCAAACCCTCCAGCACCATTTAAACCTGTTGAGTCACCAAAACAGTCAGCAGAAGTGGCAAAGAGTATCAACGTCAGATTAAAGGGACTAACAGCACATTATTGAAGATTAAATGCTATAATCCAGATGTTTACAGGACGAGATACAGATCGAAGACCTTAAAAATTATTAGAAGGCCTAATAAGGCCTAAAGAACATGGAACAAGCCATATCGGTGATTTCACATCAGCATAATGTTCTTTCCCAAGAAAGGACAAGTTTCGACGCAGCAAAGCAAAGGTCAGCGCCCAATGGAGGGATGGTCAACAGTGGCTCTGTCAGCTTTTCCCCTTGGACTACCCATGTGGCTCTTTTTATCTTCCTTTATATTTATTTATCAATTTCAAATAAATTGACAAATAAACGTATTCACAACTACCGAATGTTATATTATAATTTCCCACTGGTATATATAGATATCCCCAAACTTTATAACCAAGGTTTATAACTTCACACGTTAAATGTATATTCCGCGCGCCTTATATAAAATCCCGACACTTTATAATAATTAATCTTCAGCTTTATATTTATACACCATGCTTGGAACCAAACTTTATAATAAACTTTTGGACCGGGCCCACATAACATAATCAACAACCAATAAAACGCAGCGACGTACCTTAACTAACCTCCGGCTATTTCGTTAGACTTCGCACATCTTCGGTACACAGGCACCGTCCGATGGCCCTCTCCTGGATCAACGGTTCTCTTTTATTTCGCTCGCCGCCTTGATACGAGGTTTAACTCGCGAAGGCGCAGGTTAACTGGCGGGTTTGGAATGGGTCCGTTGCCACGTATCGATTCCTATATGGAATCGCTCCAATTCAGAGAATACCACCTAGGCTGCGAAAGCGGTGCAGAATGGGGCAATCCGCCTTCCAAAACCACTTGTGGTTTCGCTACAGTGTTTAACTATGGTTCACGCCAGCTGTATGATCCTCCTCTTCATTAACTCATGTTTGCTACCTCCGGTTGGGGAATTCAATTAATGCAAACAATCGTAATTCTTTATTTCCGTGGGAATTCCACTACCATAAACAGAGTTCTACCGCCAGTATTCACTATATAGACCTCTCCTGGGGTTGGGGTTAACTTCACACACTTATCCGATAAATTACGGGAATTCAAGACAGAGGACGAAATTTCCAATACACAATCACTTCGCAATCAGCCAAATTTTCTCACTATTATCATTCCAAGACAATATATAATCGACAGAAATTGAAATTCATTCGACAAGAAGCAATTGCTCATACACAGATTTTATTGCAGGAATCTCTTCCTCTTCTCCCCTCTCAATGCATTCGAAGGAATTCATTTATATACGTAAACATATGTCCTTTTAGTTACTCTGCGAGGACCGTTATGGAAATTCAAGAGCCTCATTACAATTATTTGAAAACTAAATAAGACAGATGGCTTTAATCTAAAGCTATTCGAATTCTACCTCTATAACTACTCTAAATGAAACAATCAGCTGGGTATTGACACCTAGCTGTTACAATTCAACTGTTCTCGAACCCTCCTGGCCACAACATGTGGACAAAATTCCTACATTGCTGGCTAGTGTCCAATGCCCCTGCATCAGACTCCCGAGGGCAATCTTCTTCGTGGCTCTTGTCCATGAGCTCCTCCACTGATCTGCCTATCTTCTGCAACATTCTTTCAGTCATCCAAGTGGCATCCTCCTCTGGCTTATCCTTCCATTTGATCAAGTACTGGAAGTACTCTTGTCCTATGGTCTTCCTGAATACTCTTTTGTCCAATATCTTCTCTGGTTGCAATGGTTGTGCTGGAGGTAGCTGCTCTTTCCACTCAATCTGCTCCTTGTCTGCTGATCCTTCTTCTGCACCATCATCTTCATACTTGTACAAATCTGCAACATTAAAAATGGGAGATAGTCCAGCATCAGGTGGCAATTCAATATCATAAGCATTTGCTGAAAACTTCCTAAGTATCTTGCATGGCCCAATCTTTTTGAACTTCAACTTGTTGTACTTCTTCTTTGGGAATCTCTCCTTTCTCAAGTGTGCCAAAACCTGATCTCCTACTTCAAAACGAACTTCTCTTCTGCTCAAGTCTGCTCTGTTTTTATATTTGATGTTGCTGCCTTGTAATTGCTATTTCACTTGTTCATGTATGGCCTGGATCTCTGAATCAAATTCCTCACCATCTGCACTCCTTAGCTCTGCTCTTCCCATATTTATTAACTCTGATATTCCTCTGGGGTGAATTCCATAAACAATATGAAATGGAATCTGCCCTGTGCTTCTGTTTGGTGAATCATTATATGTATATTCTGCTTGGGGAAAAATATGATCCCACTACTTGGGATGCTCTCCTGCAAGAATTCTCAACAAATTTCCCAGGCTCTTATTCACTACCTCAGTTTGTCCATCAGTCTGAGGATGATAAGCTGAGCTGAAACTCAGTTTGGTACCAAGTTTCTTCCACACTGTCCTCCAAAAGTGACCTACAAATCTGGTGTCTCTGTCTGAAACAATACTCCTAGGCAACCCATGCAATCTAACAACTTCTTTGAAAAACAAGTTAGCAACATGGGTGGCATCACTAGTTTTATAACATGGAATAAAATGTGCCATTTTGGAGAATCTATCCACCACAACAAAGACTGCATCATTCCCTCTCTGATTCTTGGGAAATCCTAGAACAAAATCCATACTCACCATGTCCCAAGGCCTGTCTGGAATAGGTAAGGGAGTGTACAATCCTGCATTCTGGCTCCTTCCTTTGGCATATTGACAAATCTTGCAATTCTTCACAAACTTGTCCACTTTTGTTCTCATCTTGGGCCAGAAATAAAAGTGACTCAGCTGCTCATAAGTCTTATCAGTACCAAAGTGTCCAGCAAGTCCACCACTATGCTTTTCTTTGATCAAATTTTCTCTCATGGAACATTTTGGTATACAAAGTTGGTTCTTTCTGAATAACAAGTCTTCCTGCAGAAAAAAATCCAGCCACTGACTTCTATCTGTTAGAACAGGGTTACTACATGCTTCAAATGCTTCTTTAAAATCAAGATCTGTTTTATACAATTCTTTGAGAAAATCGAATCCTGCAACTTCAAAATTAGTCTCTTGAACAAGCAAATGTCTCCTACTCAAAGCATCAGCTACTTTATTGGCTTGGCCACTTATATGTTTCAAAACAAAATTAAAACTTTGGAGATACTCAACCCATTTAGCATGCTTATGTTTCAACTTGGGCTGCTGTACAATATACTGCAAAGCATGATTTTCAGAATATAATACAAATTCCCTGGACATCAAATAATGTCTCCACTTCTTTATTGCCTGAACGATTGCATAGAATTCATTCTCATAAGAGGAATACTTTCTCCTGGTGTCATCAGCTTTTCACTGAAATATGCCACAGGCCTATCATCTTGACTCAACATAGCTCCAATGGCTTCTCCACTGGCATCACATTTTACTTGAAATGGTTTAGCAAAATCAGGCAGAATCAAAATAGGCTTCTCTGTTATCTTTTGCTTCAAAACTTCAAAGTTTCTTTCTGCTTCAACAGTCCACTTAAATGGATGTTTGCTCTTCTTTATGGTCTCAATTATGGGTGCATTAATCTTACTAAAGTTTCTTATAAACTTTCTGTAAAAACTAGCAAGTCCATGGAAACTCCTTACCTCAAAGACATTTCTGGGTGAAGGCCACTCTACAATTGCCTTAACCTTTTCTGGGTCCATCTTCAATCCCTCTGCAGAAACAACAAAACCCAAATACACCAACTCTTCTTTCATGAATGAGAATTTCTTCAAATTTATCAGCAATTTCTCTTGGTGCAGCTTCTTCAAGACATGATTAAGATGCCTTAAATGTTCTTCCTTAGTTCTGCTGAAGACTAATATATCATCTAGGTATACTATCACAAATTTACGAATGAATTCCTTCAATACTTCATTCATAAGTCTCATAAAAGTACTAGGTGCATTTGACAACCAAAAAGGCATTACCATCCATTCATATAGTCCTTTATTTGTTTTAAAGGCAGTTTTCAACTCATCACCCTCTCTTATTCTAATCTAATGGTATCCACTCTTCAAATCTATCTTTGAGAAATATTTAGCACCACTCAAACAATCCATTAAATCTTCAATTCTGGGAAAAGGGAATCTGTACCTGATTGTGATATTATTGATTGCTCTGGAATCAGTACACATCCTCCAGCCTCCATCTTTCTTTGGGCTCAGTACTACTGGTACTGCACATGGACTCAGGCTTTCCCTGATTAGTCCTTTGTCCACCAATTCCTGTACTTGTTTCCTGATTTCCTCATTTTATTTGGGAGTCATTCTGTAGGCTGCCTTATTTGGCAGATTTGAACCAGGGATAAAATCTATCTGATGGCTGATCTTCCTCACAGGTTGCAGCTCACTAGGTAAATCATCCACAACAATGTCATAGTAATTGTCTAACATCTCTTGTATTTCTACTGGTAAATCAGAAATATTTGTAGAAGTAAGGACTACTTTAGGCTTGCAAACTAAAGCAAAGCTTACCTCTTCTTATTCTATCTACTGCAGATAATCCTTCCCGCTCAGCAACAAGGTCTTTGGATCAATCACTCTGTTGGATGGCTCTCCTTCTTCCATGGGTATCAATGTATGGTGTACCCCATCTTTGAAGAACTTGTAAGTGTTCTTCTTTCCATCATGCACTGCTACTCTATCAAACTGCCAAGGTCTACCCAGCAGTATATGACACACATCCATGGGCATTACATCACACAAAACTTTGTCCTTGTACCTTCCCATTTGCAGCTCTATTTCACACTATTCTTTTACAACCAGCTGGTGCCCTTTATGCAGCCAAGACACCCTGTAGGGAGTTGGATGCTCCCTTGTCTTCAGCTTCAACTTTTCTATTACCTCAGTGGAAACCAGATTGTTTGTGCTGCCACTATCAATGACTAGCTGGCAGCATTTCCCTTGGACTTTGCAGATGCTCCTAAACAAAGTCTTCCTTTGTGCAGGCTAAGTGGCCTCTTTGGCTTGCTTCAACAGGACCTTATTTACCACCAAGGATTCTCCCCTCTCTGGAATAATTTCTTCTTCAATCTCCACCTCTTCTCCAACCTGGGCAACAACAACAGTTCTTGGACCAGTACCCACATTCTCTGGACATTCATAGTGCTTGTGTCCCACTTGCTGACATATGTAACACCTCAATTCTCTACCTCTGCCTCTGTCCCCTCTTCCTCTTCCTTTGTAAGAACCCCTTCTGCCCTTTGCATCATCTTCTGTAGATGCATTCTGAGGTGAGCTATTGTCAGCTCCATTCCTAGGTGTAGGCTTTCCTCTACCACCCTGACTTCCCTTCCCATGGAAATTACCTCTCTTCTTGGCAGACTGTTTTCTCAGGAGTTTCTCCTCTGCTTTCAAGGCCATCTGGTATGCCTCTTCCACTGTCTTAGAAGACAAGAGACCAATCTCATCTTGGATATCTAGCTTGAGACCATTCACATATCTGGCAGTCTTCTCTGGTGTGTCTTGGAATTGCCCAGCTCTTATGCTCACCCTATAGAATTCCTTTGTGTATTCTTTTATTGTCAGCAACCTCTGTCTCAGGTTCTGCATTTGCCTATACAATGTCAGCTGGTAATCACTAGGCAGGAATTTACCTTTTAATTTGGTCATCATTCTGGTCCAGCTCTTGATAGGTTGCTTGCCAACTCTTCTCCTTTCTACCTGCACTCCATCCCACCAAAGTGCAGCATGTCCTTTCAGCTTTGTTACTGCAAACTTGACCTTTTTGTCCTCACTTATTTCTTCAAAATAAAAGCACTTGTTCAATTCATTTATCCAGTCCACCAGCTCTTCTGGATTCAGTCCCCCTGCATAACTCGATACTTCAATCCTGGGCTTAACTGCAGATCCCAGAAGAGTTCTCAGGAGCCTCAAGTTAGGAGGAATTTCAACGTTTTCTTCAGCTTCTTCTGTTTCAGATTCGCTGATGTCTTCAGGATCTCTCGGTTGTATTCTCTCCACAGCATCCATTCTGGCCTCAACCCTCTGCAACATCTCCAACACCTATGCGTTGGCAACGGGTCTCCTCCTGCCAGCACCTCTACCAACTCGGATTGCCATGTCAGCAAAACAACTCAGAACACACTCTGATACCACAAATGATGCAGCAAAGCAAAGGTCAGCACCCAATGGAGGGATGGTCAATAGCTTCGTGGCTCTGTCAGCTTTTCCCCTTGGACTGCCCATGTGGCTCTTTTTATCTTCCTTTATATTTATTTATCAATTTCAAAGAAATTGACAAATAAACGTATTCACAACTACCAAATGTTATATTATAATTTCCCATTGGTATATATAGATATCCCCAAACTTTATAACCAAGGTTTATAAATTCACATGTTAAATGTATATTCTGCGCGCCTTATATAAAATCCCAACACTTTATAATAATTAAATCTTCAGCTTTATATTTATACACCATGCTTGGAACCAAACTTTATAATAAACTTTTGGACCGGGCCCACATAACATAATCAACAACCAATCAAACGCTGCGACGTACCTTAACTAACCTTCAGCTATTTCATTAGACTTCGCACATCTTCGGTACACAGGCACCGTCCGATGGCCCTCTCCTGGATCAACGGTTCTCTTTGATTTCGCTCGCCGCCCTGATACGAGGTTTAACTCGCGAAGGCGCAGGTTAACCGGCGGTTTTGGAATGGGTCCCTTGCCACGTGTCGATTCCTATATGGAATCGCTCCAAGTCATAGAATACCACCTAGGCTGCGAAAGCGGTGCAGAATGGGGAAATCCGCCTTCCAAAACCACTTGTGGTTTCGCTACAGTGTTTAACTATGGTTCACACCAGCTGTACGATCCTCCTCTTCATTAACTCAGGTTTGCTACCTCCGGTTGGGGAATTCAATTAATGAAAACAATCGTAATTCTTTATTTCCGCGGGAATTCCATTACCATAAACAGAGTTCTACCACTAGTATTCACTGTACAGACCTCTCCTGGGGTTGGGGTTAACTTCACACATTTATCCGACAAATTATGGGAATTCAAGACAGAGGACAGAATTTCCAATACACAATCACTTCGCAATCAACCGAATTTTCTCACTATTATCATTCCAAGACAATATATAATCGACAGAAATTGAAATTCATTCGACAGGAAGAAATTGCTCATACACAGATTTTATTGCGGGAATCTCTTCCTCTCCTCCCCTCTCAATGCATCCGAGGGAATTCATTTATATACATAAACATATGTCCTTTCGGTTCCTCTGCGAGGACCATTATGGAAATTCAAGAGCCTCATTACAATTATTTGAAAACTAAATAAGATAGATTGCTTTAATATAAAGCTATTCGAATTCTACCTCTTTAACTACTCTAAATGAAACAATCAGCTGGGTATTGACACCTAGCTGTTACAATTCAACTGTTCTCGAACCCTCCTGGCCACAACATGTGGACAAAATTCCTACATTGTTGGCTAGTGTCCAATGCCCCTGCATCAAGTTCCCATAGTGTTTTTTATTCTCCATCAAGCTCTTGAGAAGATCATCACCCTGAGAGAAGTCCTAAGATTTCTAGAGCACTAGTTACAAGTATGGAAGGCCTGAAATTCATTTATCTGCCTTACTTTTTCCATAGTACAAGCAGAGTACAAAAAGCCAGAAATTACGTCAGAAACATACCTCTGAAGTTATTATCATCCTGTTGAAGACCACTAATTCATCCAAAGAGTACTGAAAGTCAATGCATGGATATTAAGACAGAATGGGCTACAAAAACACTTCTCCTTTATTTTTATGATTCATTTAAAGTTCCATCTACCTCTACTGCCATTCTTTCAGCTATAAGAACTCAAGAAAAATACATTGTAAAGGTTGTTGGTTGGTTAACCGTGGATTGTAAGTTGTTTTCACTAAGATAGAGTTCTATGTATCAGTTGTAAAATAGGCATGGGAGATGATTTCTAGTTGATTTCAAGCTGTTGGACAATGATGCATATGACTGGTGTTGCTCTTTAATATGACAAGCATGTTCATTGGATCCTGATCTAAATCAGTGGTGATGTGTTCTATCTTTTATTGTTTTCTCTCTGTTATGAAATCATATTTCATTTCTCTGATGAGAATCAGTAATCTAGCTTAGGATATACTGTTGAAAAGTACCCTAATGCTTCCTAATCTTATTATCTTTGATGTTTTCTACTAATTGTGTAATCTAAGAGAAATTTCAATACAATTTAACCAGTATAGTTGTTGGTCTTCTAATGCTTACTGATGTATGAATTTAGAATTTGTTTTTAGATGTTCTCGCCTGGTTTTAACTGAAAGAATTGGGAAACTGGGAGATTTAAAGTTAGTTCTGTCTCACTAGGGTCCTTTTCCAAAAGTTAGCTTTTCTAAGATCCCTTAAGTGGATGTCAAAAGCAGAGAAAGTTAAAAGTATTTCTCTGATCTCAGGCTTCACTTTGTGTCAATCTTAAATTTTTCCTATTGTCTGAAGAGTTAGCCTCATTAGGGGTTTGATCATAGATGGTTAAGGCATGTCTTGTCCCTATATTTGCTCCTAAGTGGTCACCTTGGAAGGTTCCCTTGTCATTCACCTTCATTTCCTTAACATTTCATCCCATACTATCATCTTTAGAGATCCTCTGATTTAGATGACTAGCCCATCTGAAAGCCTTGGATATTGAATTGCAAGTAAACCCTTTTATGACCCCATTGCCCAATGGACTTGTGTTTTCTTTGAATTTCCTCCCTGTTGCCAAAAATCCTTCTTTTCTCACTCCTTTACCTCACAGTGAACCCTTATTTCATTTTTTCACAACCAAACAAACAAACAAAACAAAAAAAACAACCCTTGTGCCTTATAACTAGCCTAATACCTTGAATTGAACTTCAAAGACATACATTTATTTTCCTTTTATAGAGA
This sequence comes from Pinus albicaulis, assembly GCA_034641835.2. Lineage (NCBI taxonomy): Eukaryota > Viridiplantae > Streptophyta > Pinopsida > Pinales > Pinaceae > Pinus > Pinus albicaulis. The sequence continues at coordinate 1,775,065,987 of CM076580.1, forward strand.
TATCCTTCTCTGGATCTAGGAGGGCTAGATCCTGAAATCCCAAAGTGGTTTGATGTTGTCTTGTCTTTTGGTATTTCCAAACTTGCCAAAACACAAGAACCCCAATAGATTCAACTTCAATAATCATATTTAAACCCAGATCATCAAGTAAGACTTCATTGACATACAAGAAAAAACTCAGCAAAACTGATTACATTGATCATAGATAATATTTAGTAAAACCCTAGCTTATATACATGCTTCCCACAAAACAATTCCACGTGTATACCCAGTTTTTAGTAATCAAACCTGCATATAGATACGTACAAATTACAAAATCTATATGCGACTTAATAGAATGAGACCGACGTATGTATATCAAACTCGCGTATGTACGCACATTTTAATTTATCACACCCACATACAAATCTACAATTATTGACTTATACCTTTGTTGCACATCAGATCTTTAGAATAACCCATCCCTCTATATATAAGGAAATAAACACATGTAAAAAAATTATCGTCACTAATCAAATTATCCCAGAGGCATATTATCAATGTATAGTCATTTCAGATCTATTGGATTTGATCCATCATCAAACTCTCAAGTGCTTACTTAATTTCAAATAAAAGAATTCATTAATATCCCATTACATGCACTTGCTTCAGATCGAACTACTCATTACTTGTACATAAAACACTTTGATCTTCATCTCCTTATATAGCTTAAGCCTTAGCCAATACCAGAGGTCAAAACCATACTAATGTAGATGGTATTCTTTGACGAGATCAAATGGTCGTTAATACGTCGCTCAATATTGCGGGCTAATACCATGGTAAAGACCCTTGGTATTTAGAATCCCATGGTAGAGAAATGGTACACATTTTTTCTTCTTCATACCCTATTATTTATGCGACTTCGCTTCATATAGGCCGTGTGTACTTCTCAAAACATCACATTCATTATTCTTATCTCTGAACTATTATGCCTTTTTCCAAAATTTCTATTACATGTGTACTAGCGTGTATACACATCCTGTTATCATCATGTTGACATCTTCATTAAGTAAGTTACCATCCAAAGAGAACTCATAAATTAGGTTTCCATCAAGGATAACAGATTAGTCAAAATGCCAACAATCTCCCCCTTTGGACTTGATGGCAACCTCTTTGGCATTTGGTCACCACAACTTGTAGATACCTTTAAATCACATCAAGCTAAGCACCAAGATTTTCAAATACCAAGTTACTCTCACCCTTTGACATCAAGGGGAAGGCCTGACGAATGCTGAGAGAAGGCTTCTCTCCCTCTTTGTCGACATGATCACTGTAGATATGATGTGCACTATATACTTTTCGCTCTCCCTCTAAGCACATGCTAAATTTTCTAAAATATTTTTAATGAAGTAATGACTTTGTGACTCAACCGAATATAACTTTTTCTATCTCCAGGGGCTCAAACTTACATCAATAACCCAACATAATGGGGTGAAATATTTGATTTATCATTACATCAATTGCCAAAAATGGGATTATATTCATAATTTACTTGACCCCAATAGTTCATACATGATTGAGTATTACAATGATTACATTATGGGTCTTTTCATGACCTTTACAGATATGAAATTTATAACCAATACCAAGGACCTCTATGGTGAGGTAGTAATACCATGATAGTAATTAGAAACCATTATATGCACCAAAATTATCTTTCAACAACAACATGAGAAAAAACATGCATATCTGTAGGTATCATCTATCAACTCATCCTCTTGACCTCATCGAGCTCAAATTCCTCTTTCTCTTTGTAGGAATATCCTCAATCCATGTTCATCAAAGCAATATATCATTTCTTGTATCAACACCATATGTGAGAACCAAACATATCGTCATGAAGAAGTATAGGGAAATGAAGCATCATCCTCCAATAACATAAATATGAGACTAAATATGCCATGTCTCAAAGTATCATTCAACAGATATAGCAATAAAATATCTATAACCATGTATTCACAAAACCATTTGCATCATATCATGTACATGCAACATGTGTAAGCACCATAGGCATCATCCATGAGAACAACATTATCATCAAATAATTATAGCAATGTCTACATGCTCTCAAAGAAGAACAAAAATCCCCAACATATCATATATACATGCATCATCACCAGGGAGTTTGATATCATCACACATTTGATAAGAATAATTATGTATCAAGGAGTTCTTAAGAAAAAAAATGCCAACAATGCATTATTAAAATCATAGAAAATGTTCCCCTTGAACCTATGCCAATTGTTCATTGTCAAATCTAATCACAACAACTCATCCATTAGTAAGGTCATCAAAATAACTTCATCGACCAATTCTCCATCAAAGCATCATCAACTCAAAAAAGACAAAACCACTTATCAATATAATCAATATATGATAATCGTAAACATCAAAACATGAAAGATAAATAATAACTATATGAAGCATATCAAAGCCTTTCCTTGAGTATGTCCCACTATTTCTTCATAATGGAGAAACATACACAACTTTCGGTATGAGAATTTGTGTATATACCTGAATATCCTTAATAGGATCCCTGTACAAAATGTAAAGTACTGAAAATTCAGGACTATAGCTTCCCCTGAGTCTATATTGGTATGTACCTATTCACTATTACTACATCAGATGCACTATCAGTAATATAAGTAACATAAATATAAAAAAAACCATGGGAATCATCATCAAGATAACATATTTATTGATTCCTCTGAGATAATACATCATTGATATTGGGGAATTAAAAATCATCTTCTGCTCTTATTAGAGCATATACCTCACATCACTTTTGCAATTATTGCTAGTAGTATTGTTTTATGAAGAAGGAACTATAGTGGGAACCATATTCTTTTACTCTGATTCTGAATCCTCCTCATACCTGTGAGTATTCAATTATTTAAACACATAAATTTTCTAGATTTTTATATCCTCTTGATATGACCTTTCCAGATTCTTCATCTATGAATTTGCTTTTGGTTGAAGTGAACACAGTTACATTTCCTTTATCTACCATTTTACCTACACTTAAAATATTATGGTATCAACTACTCTTCTATGTTTATTAATTATGTGTTTAACTGTTCCAAAAATTTTTGTTGGAGCACTATTTGCAAGAATAACCTTACAATCTTAGTTTTTACTAGGAGACTCCATCTTACTGTTATATCCGGTCATGTGATAAAAGCATCTATTATCTATGTACCATTCATCTTCATTTTCAAATGAGAAAAGAGAAATAACACACCTTATTTGTTCTTCTTCTTCTTTTTGTTTATTATGAAAAATATTGGTGGATCCATTTTCTTTAGTGCTTTCGTAATCAATAATATTATTTGATTGCTTGTGATGTTGTCTACTACGATTCATTGATTTGTTCCTGCATTATTTTGCTACATGCAGAAAAATGTTACATGCACAACATATTATAGAGGAATCATAATATTTTTGTCTCATGTTCCTTATGTTGCAATCAATAACTTTGTGACCAAATATTTTGCAAGAAAAACAATATACACTAAAGAATCCTGAGTACCTGGGAGTCGATGATCTTCTAGTTGAGCGGCTATTTACTTGAGACTGAAACAATTTGCTTCTATTGTTGGTTGAAACATGTCCATAATTATGACATATAAAGCATTAAACATTATTCATTAGAGGAAATAATCGATTGAAACTTCTGAATATAAGAGAAAATTATTTCCTTTGAGGATTCATGATCCATGGTTGTTGGTCAGGTTGCCTTCTTATCTCTTTCTTAAACACTTCAATTTTTTTAGTGTTATCCTTTGGATTCTTAGCACTAGCTTATCTTATTTTTCAAGATATGCCTTTAGAGAGACGATATCAGCTTTAAGACCTTCACAATATTGGTTATATTCCACAACATAATTTACTGATTTAATATGATCCTTGTCATCGTGTTCATTCTTTCACACATAATTAGGGATAGGATTACCTGGTAGTTTTCATGACGAGCAATATTCATTTGGATTTTCTTCATGGATTTCCTGTAGCTTATCCCATACTTTCTTTGCAATTGTATAATGCATAACCTTATTAAACACTGAGTCAAATACAAAAAAATATGTCACTCAATTCCCTACAATTCTTTTGCACTTCCTCATCTGATGGGGGAATCTTGGTGTAGCCATTGCATACTAGATACCAAACATCAAGGTTCACTAGATTAGACTTCATGTTTTCTTTAAATTTTTGACAATTACCTTTTCTGAGCATCGACACATTTGAATTGACAATTGTTTATGACTTGCCTTGATCTTCTGCTTCTAGAGGCATTATATTTTAATCTAATCACTCTTTAAAATGATTAATTTCACTTTTACCCATGAGTGCAAGTTCATTTGATTCACTATCATCGTCACTATTATCATTATTTCATAGACAAGGAAATGGACCACAATTAAAATACAAACCCATACCTAATAATTTTATGTTACCGTCTTCTTCATTTTTAATCAATTAAAAATGAGGTACTCCCAAAACTGAACATTTTTTGATATCTATCATTGTCACTATGTCTGATATAGTGACTATCACTACCAATGGTTTATGAAACCTTCCTTTATGTTATCTTGTTCTTTCCCATCATTTTGATGAATCTCCTTCAAGCGATCAAGATTATTCTGAAGGACCTACTCTGATACAAATTATTGGGAAAAATACTAAGAGAGGGGGGGGGGGTGAATTAGTATTTAAAACTCACTTAATCTTTTTATTTCTTATTTATATTTATGTACACGACTTTACTGAAGTAAACATGTGTATATACATGCTTGTCATGCAGAAAACTAACCTATATCTAGTTAATTTAGTTTTCAATTAATTCATGATCGGTTTGAATTCAACTACAGTATCAATACTTCATTAGGCATTAATTAAACAATAGTAGCGTGAAATAAGAATAGAATAAACCATCACACATAAGAAAAGCACATGAACACTAATATTTTAAGGTGAAAACCTAATGTGGGAGAAAACCACCACTGATTTCATCTCTATCTTACTTTTATTATAAAAAAATAGTGCTTGTGATATTGTACTGGCACCGATTCATACCAACATGTAGGAACCCACCTGAAGAAAGCTACAACCTTCTCTCATTCTCTTGCACCCATTATAAAGGACTTTCAATCCCCTGATCTCATTTAATGGCACACATCGAAAGAGAGATTATACCCCATGATCTTATTTACTAGCTACCACTAGAAGGAAGATCCGACCTCCTCACTGAAATCTCTAACCCTCAACACCATCTTTAACAATGTTTAATATATTTTCACAATGGATTGACCTGATCAAAACATCACAACTTGTAGGCCAATTTTTCAGACTAGACCCATTACCATCATCAATATTGAACCCAATACCAAATATAAAAAATGAAACCGATCACTTTAAAAAATCACTCAATCATTGAAGCAACCGAATCAACAAATCACTGAACCAGCTAAGACCCAAATCAATAAAGTTATTCTCAAATAACCAAAGCAATTGGATCACTGAAACTTCATTTACCAAAATACCATTCGACATACTATTCACCATAGAAATCATATTATGTCACTACAAACACGAATCAACCAAATTTTAGAATATATATGCTACTACTATTTAGCATATCCAAGTCTATACGCGACTTCCTTAAAGCATACCTGCGTACATATCTCAGGACACTAAACATTGAAATGAACTTCTATCATTCTGAAATAAACACTGAGATACACATTGAATCACTGAAGGATTTTAAAAAATTATAGAACCATCACATATCTTCAATCACATACAACAAGCAACATCATCTTTCTTCAATATATAAATCCACAATCGATTCAACTTCTATCATCATAGTTAAACCCATATCATAAAGTAAGACTTCATTGATAGACATTAGAAAGTTAAACAAGACTGATTACCCTAATGAGACATCATATTCAGTAAGACCCTAGCTTATATATGTGCTTCCCAAAAAACACTTCTGCATGTATACACTCTTTTCATTTATCAAACATGCATACAAATCTTTCCAAACTACAAAATTGATACACGACTTAGAAGAATGAGACCCACGCATGTATGCCCCTTTTAGTTTGTCAAACCTATATATGCACATGCCTTTCATTTTATCAAACTCACCTACAAATATGCAAGTATTTACTTATATCTTTGTTGCACATTAGACCTTCAGAAAAACGCATCTCTTAGTATATAAGGTAATAAATACACGTCAAAACATTATCATCACTAATCAAATTATCCCATAAGCAGATTATCAATATATATTCATTTTATATATATTAGATCTGATCCATCATCATAATCCCCCATGCATACTTAATTTTAGATCAAACAATTCATTATATCCTATTACATGCACTTGCTTCAAATCGAATTACTCATTACTTGCACATAAAACACTTTGATCTTAATCTCCTTATATAGCTTAGACCTTAGCCAATACCAGAGGTCAAAACCATTCTAATGGTGATGATATTATTTTAAGGGATCATATAATCATTACTAAATTCAATATTGAGGGCTAATACAATGGTGCAGAAACTGCACGTGCTTTTTCTTCTTCGTACCCACGTATGTATGCAGATTTTCTTCACAGAACCCGGGTGTACTTCTAATAAAATCACCTTCATTATTCTTCTATCTCGTAACTACTATGAATTTGTCAAAACATTTTGTTACATGTGTACTAGCTTGTTGACCCATCTTTTTATCATCATGTTAGCATCTTCATCAAGTAAGTTTCCATCCAAATATAAATCATCAAGTAGGTTTCCACCAAGTTCAACACATTAGCCATAATGCCAACACTCACTCATCTCCTTATCACCCTCTGACTCTTCTCTATAAATTTTCTTAGGTCCACTGTCCTCTCTTCGTGTGCATGATTCAACTTTGTTTTTTTTAACAAGAGTTGGGACTATGTTTCTGTAGGAAATAATGAGAAGGGGGGGTGAATCAGTATTCCTTTCAATTAGTATTAATATTAATCTTTCATATCATTATTTAATCTTAAATTATTATCAGTGTTTGTACAATGATAGCAGTAAACAAAAGAAACACAAATGCACACAGTTTTTAAGGTGGAAACCCTCTACGGGACAAAATCCATCTGAATTCTTTTATAATAATTCTTTAATATTCAACTCCAATTGAAAATAAAGCTCCAAATTCCTAGAATCTAGAAAATAATTCTTCTCCAGCTCCTACTGGATGGACGCTCCAACGCCCAACATTCTTTATTAGTCAACTGAACGAATGCCCCAACACCCGATAAGCTACATGCTCACCCTAGCACCACCCTACCACCTTGTAGAAGAATAAAAGAATAATGGACTCTCGTACTAGGGAAAACGGTCCACTTTACAATGATATAGAATGATGTAGAATAATAACACACACTAGACCATAACCCTAACTATGACACAACCACCTAATGATGATCTTAGACCTCCCAAAACTGCCTCTTCAACTCTTGGTAGATAGACACTTGCACAATTTTTACAATGATGCATTTACAATGACTTAGTACAATGATACCTTTCTAAAGACTGTATGCAATGCTGCCCACTTGAAGACTTCATGTGGTGAACTTCTTGCTATTATTTTGCACCTTTATTTTTTCTCTTGTCACACTACCCTCTGCTAAACCTTGCTTCACTTTGCTACCCTGGAAAGTCTAGTCCTTTGCAGCCCTTGACAACACATGATCTAGCTTTTCCTTGCCTTCTAAGATCTCGATATTGAATCTGGTGCATCTCTGTTATTTCAGATCCCCAATATGTGACTTTCAATTATGTAGTATTTCTCTGAGACTTCTTTCGAATGCCACAGGTCTGATCCAATTTGGATTCTTCAAGGGAGATTTATTCCCAATCTCTCAAAATGACCTAATTATGGACTGGTTCAGTAGAGCGAACTTGTATGGCTTTCCATGTGTCATTTTTTATTCATTTGGCTCTAAAATTGATATAGAAAAAACGAAATTCCATGTACTATTAGAAAATTATTACAAAATTCCAATCTGATACTCAGAAAGAGAGTTATGAATACTTTCCCAAGGTCACTTCTTTTAGATGAAGCTCGTGAGCCTACAAAAACACTGTCTTCGACATATCATATCTCCAAAAATATTGCACAACTTGATTTGCAATTTTTATAGGAGCCTCCTCAGGCTTTCTAATTCTCCTTATAAAAATTTGAGCTTTTGAAACTTTGTAGAAAAAACTTTAGGGCACAAATTCCACGATGACTTGTTTCAGGTAGCGAAATCCCCACATAAGGAGGATATGAGGATCATAATTGATATAAATTATTAGGTTGAGAGGGACTTCAACAAGTGAACGTGGGAGAGATTTTAGGAGCTTAAAAATTATTAATTATTTACTTTTGAATGACCCATGCCACAACCCCATGGGGTTTTAGCCCACTAACTAGGGTTACAAACTTCAAACGTGAATATCTCTCAAACCGTGAAGAATTACATGGAATGACATATATCAACAGAAAAATCTAGACAAGTAGTAACCATTAAAAATATTCTTGACCCAAAATATAGTAATTTTGTAGGTCAAAATTACCATGCAAGATCAGTGTAGCCCCTGGTGCTACTTGGGTTGAAATCAATGACAACCACTAATCAACAATCTCCCCCTTTGGCATTGATGGCAACACAAGTACTCCCCCTATGATCATGACACCTCTTCCTACAACATTCTCCCCTCCTTTGACATAAATGGAAAAGTGTAATTCCCCCTGACACACAACCATCCTGCGGACCTGTACACACTTCCACTCCCCGTTTATATTTTGAATAAGGAAAATATAATCAGAACTTGGGAGAATCCCAAGCTTTTGGCGAAGGTATTAAAATGCTTCACGAGTAGTCTTACGATCATAAACTCTTCCTGCCCAATCTGCATATGTAATGGCTTGAATAATGAGATTGTTACCCTTGGGATACCACAAGCCATATTCTGTTGTTCCCTTTAGATATTGAAGAATTATTTTGACGGCAATAATATGTGATTCCTTTGGCGTCACTTGGAATCTTGCTACTTTTCCAACTGCTTGCATAACATCTGGCGGGGAGGCTGTTACATATAGAAGACTACCAATCATAGATCTGTACAACCTTTGATCCACAACCTTAAATGAGTCATTTATGCTCAATTTGCAACCTATTACCATCAGAGTAAGGATGGGTTTGCAATCTTCCAATTTGAATTTCTTGAGATTTTCCTTGTTGTACTTGGATTGACATATAAATATTCCTTTCTCTTGCTGAGATATTTGAAGCCCTAAGAAGTATGTCAGATCATCAAGTAAAGACATATTGAACTCACTTTGAATATTTGTAGAAAAGTTCTTACTTAGTCTATCATCATTGCTACCAAATATTATATCATGCCCTTTAGCTATTAGACGTGCTTTAGTTGCTTCATCCAAAACATATATGTCATTTGGAGCTCGACCTACTGTAGCCACAATTTCACCGTACCTGCCTTTTCTGATTTCACATTTTTTGGAGTTGAATAGTATTGTGTGTCCTTGATCACACATTTTTCCAACACTGAGTAGATTCTGATTCATGTTTTCAACCAATAGAACATTATAGGCAAGAGAATCTTTGCTTTCGAGAGTGATGGTAATTGATCCTATAACCTTTGAAGATCCATCATTCCCAAAGGACATGGTTCCATCCTTATTCTCTTTCAGAGATACAAATTTCTTTCTACCTCCAGTCATATGTGTTGAGCAACCACTATCAACATAGCACACATCTTTTTTGTTTTGAGCCTTGAGAGCAAGAACACAATTAACAATCTTCTTCTTCTTCCATGTTCATTCATTTTGTGGCTTCGAACATTCTTCTAGAGGATTTTCAAGTATGTAGTCTCTGGCTATGTGTCTAAAGTTTCGAAATTTGTAACATTCAATAATATTTATTAAATTTTAAAATCTATTGATGTTTCGTTGAGCCCTGGGAGGTTCATATTTGACAGATCTCTTGGAATTGTATTGGTTCCTAGGGTACATGTGATATTCTACAGCTTTATGACCAAATTTTCCACATGAATAACAATAGGCATAAAAAATATGTTGGTACCTTGATGGAATTCTTCGTCAAGGAATTGTCTTCCAAGGTTTTTCTTGCGAATGTTGTCCAATGAAGTCTACATGCATGTAAGATATCATAGGTTCATTGTATTTTGTTGTAGAAGGTCCTGCTTCTTCTTCTTTGTAACCGAGGCCAGTTCTGTCATTGTACGATCGTTGACTGTTGATGAGTTCTTCCAATGCCCTTGAGTTGTTGACATAGTTTTGGATAGTTTTTCCCTTATTCACTTCCTTACGTAGTTAGAATACTTAAGCTTCTAATGCTTCCCCCCCCTTTGTGATCAAATTTTTTTTTTTTGGAGTTCCCAAACTGTTCCATCTTTCAATTGGACAGATCTTTCTTTATTTTTATAACCTTGATTTCCTCCTTAGAAAACTTTTCTATGGTCATCCCTTCTTCTTCGTTTTTTGATACCTCTTCTTTAATGTGCTTGGCCATAAAAAATACTCTCTCATTGGCTTCTTCTTTGCTGTCATTGTCTTCATCGAATGATGAGCTATCTTCTTTAGAGAGAAAGTCTCTTTTGAATCCTTTATTTTTTCTTTTCTTGTTAAATTTCTTAAAGCCTTTCTTTTATTTTGGGTTTCCATCACTTCTGTTTGGAAATTTTGCTACGAAATTCCCAACCTCACCACAGCCAAAACATATCAATGGAATTTTACCCTTGAATTTTATCTTACCAATTTTTAGTTTTCTCGTAAGGTAAGCATATTCTCCATCTGAAAGACCTTCTTCATCATCTTTCTTTTCTTCACGCTTTCAGGTGCTGGTGTGTGCCTTTGAAGGTTCTTTCTCCTTATTGGTTTTCTTAGATGCAGCAAACGTAGTCTCTAGATGCGAAGTACCCTCTTTTTCATCAAGTATCATTTCATATCCTATGAGAACTCCATGTATTTTCTCTTTGCTAAGTTTGTCCAGATTTTCACTATATTCTAAGACCGATACCTTTCGGTTGAATATCCCTGGTAGCGTTCTAAGAATCTTTTGTATAATAGTCTTCTCATCAATAGGCTCTCCTAATCCTTCTAAAGTGTTGGTTATTTCATCAATGTGTTGGAATTTTGCAACAATGTTGTTATCTTCTTTCATTCTGAGTTACTCAAATTTTTCTCTGTAGATTTGAAGCTTTGCTTCTTTGAAATTTGAGTCACCTCCATATATATTCTCAAGCTTGTCCCATACATTTTTTGTAGTTTTAAAACCCAACACCTTATGATAAGTAGATTCAGTAATTCCACTAATAATAATATTATTTTCTTTTGCATCATTTACAAAATTCTTCTTACCTTGTTTATCTACGTTTGATGTAAATCCATTTTGAATAGTGTCCCATACTTCATAACCTCGTGCTAAGAGATAGACCTCCATTTTTCCTTTCCAGAGTGGATAATTATTTTCATTGAATAGAGGTACACCATTCTTTGTATGCTCCATGACCTCCTTCTAGCTGTTAAACTTCTATTGAAGGAACCAAGCTCTGATTCCAATTTGGATTCTTCAAGAGAGAGTTATGCCCAATCTTTCACAATGACCTAATTATGGACTGGTTCAGTAGAACGAACTTGTACGGCGTGCCACGTGTCAATGTTTCTTCATTCAACTCTAGAATTGATACAAAGAGAACTATAGTCCATGCACTATCAGCCACTTTTTTCAGAATTCTATTCCGATACTCAGAGAGAGATTTATGATGATTTTCCCAAGGTCACTTCTTTGAGATGAAGTTCAGGAGCCTATAAAAACATTGACTTCCACAGATCATATCTCCGAAAATATTGCAGACCTTGATCTGCAATCTTACAATAGCTTCCTTTGGATTTCTTCTTTGCCTCATAAAAATTTCAGCTTTTGAAACTTCATAGAAAAAACGTTAGACGCAAATGCCACGATTACCTGTTTCAGGTAGCGAAATCCCTACATAAAGAGGATATGAGGATCAAAATTTATATAAATTATTAGGTTGAGAGGGTCTTCAACAAGTGAATGTGAAAGGGGTTTTAGGAGCTTAAAAATTATTAATTATTTAATTTTCAATGACCCATGCCACAACCCCATGGGGTTTTAGCCCACTAACTGGGGTTACAAAATTCAAACATTAATATCTCTGAAACTGTGAAGAATTACATGGCGTGCCATATATCAATAGAAAAATCATGACAAGCAGAAACCATAAAAAATATTCTTGACCCAAAATATAGTAATTTTTTAGGTAAAATTTACCATGGAATATCAGGGTAGCCGCTGGTGTTGCTTGGGTTGACATCAATGACAACCGCTAATCAATAGTTTCAGTGATTTTTTATATCGGTTAAAATATCGATTATCCATTCCTATTTTTGAATTACTCACTCATTATCAACCCCTAAATTAGCCATTTCTACCTTCAATTGTTGCATTGTTTCCAATGGAATAACAATTTTGGTTCAAGGTTCACCCCCCAACTGGACCCACATTTCTGGATTGTGTCCTAGAAAAGGTATCAAACTAGAACCTGTAGATGGTCTTATAGGTGGTGTGGTCATCGTAACACTTCACCTTTTCATCTTTTTTCTCTGTGAAAAACAAAATTCATTTTTCATTCTCCTAGTTTGCCCTAAATAGGCCACAGTGTGGGAACCTTGGCTTTGATAGAACTTATAACATATCTATCTTACACACATGTTTTTTTAATTAACTTTGGAACAACTGGCATTCATTATGGAATTTATTCTTTACTATGGATCTGGTTGCAAATGAAGCTCAAATTATTCAATATTATTTATGTATGGTCTACATATAAAAATTTTTCTCTCCCCTCATTTGGTCAATAAAATTTAACAATGTCAAATATATTTATAAGTTTATTGTTTAGTGCACATAATTAGTATTAATTTTGTATTATTCATGGTGCCTTGTAATTTTAATGGTTATGTTTGTTTAGCCATATTGTGGTGTTGTAGTATGCATCAAAATGTTGGGGTTCTATATTTATATACTTTAAAGGTAACAATATATTGATAATATTTATATGTGTGTTACCACAGCTGACACTCATGATTTTATATGAACCTTTATGTTGACAAATATTCAAGAATAATAGTTTTCATTCATTAGAACTCTCCATTGTGAAGTCATGTCCAATCTTGGGTGTTGTTGAGGTGTAAAAAAATCTACAGTTTGTACCTTTTAGGGTTGTGATCAACGTCAGGGAGGCTTGATGGTTGGCTATGGGGTAACTACCCATCTCTGAAGGCACTACACAATCCTCATTTTATCTTTCCCTCTTTCGTATTTGGTCTCTGCAGCTTCTCATTCCATCAAGTAAAAATCACATATATTCTTGTGATCATTATCCTCCATCCAACTAGCTAGGTATGCAGGAATGCAACGGAAAACTCATAAGAAGGCAGGGTCTCTTTTTGTGGAAAAAATTCAATTAAGTTCTCATTTTTATGGGGCTTTTAGTTCGTAGTGCAATCACGTTAGTGCATGATCCAAGATCTTTTACTTGAAGATATAGTAAAGAATTACATGAAACAAGACATGTTAACCTTAACAATTTAAAGTGCACATGAAAGAAGAGAGAAATAACATGGAAGCATGAAAAAATGACAACAAGGGTTGATAATAGAGTTCGTCCAATTTGGACTACGTCTCTGGGCCTTGCTTCAAAGTGGGGAGGCCTTCATTCATTAAGTGGCAAGAAGAAGAAGAAGTATAAGTAAAATTACATAAAGCACCCTTATACCTCCAATCTGGAAAGTGGCCAAAAAATAGAGACCTTCATTGCAGAAACGAACAACACCATCAGATTCCTGTCGCCGAGAGCTATAAAATTCATAGAAAATTTCTCCAATTTGGACACTGGAAAATTCTAGGCCCTTGAAAATGTGGCTTATATCATGGTTCCACTACCTCCCTGAATGGCTTAGGGTTCCACTGCCTCGAACTGTGTGCCCGCCTATACTTGATATGCCTGAGCGAACTATAGAAATGATGGGTTTTATATTATTTTGAGCATGGATTTCTCAACCTATGGTTGATGGTGTAGCAATGAAGTTGTTTTAGTTTCTAAATGGGGGTCGAGGGATCAATCCTGACCCCCTTATTTTGGACTATATTGTAACATGGTTTTTAAAATTCGAGGTAGGTGGTTTCGTCGTCATTAGCCCATCCCCTCATTATCTTCAATTGTTTGTGTCATTACCATATGGTTGGGGGGGGGGGGAGGGGGTCATGGCCGGTCCCCATATATTTAATACTTGTTATCGTATGGTTTGGGAGGGGCGGGTGTCATGGCCCACCACTTTATTTTTATGTTTTTTTTTTTTAAAACAACAACAACCCAAATTTTATTTTTAACGGATTTTGGGGAAATTAGGAAAACTAACAATCCCACAAATTTTCCTGTAAGTTGGTCAGATTTTGACACCAGAAATTTGCAGAATTGTTGCCTCCTTATCCTACCATATCACCAAGTCAACCCAAAAACTTTGACCATCTCTAATATTCACATACGAACTCGGTTTGATGAACCGTTCACACTGCTACAATCAGAATGATGATATCTTCAACTTATCATCGAATTTTTCCACTTTGAATTTTGATCCTTTTCCTAATGCCACTTGTACTTGTACCTGTAACATCCTCCTATATCCTTCCTCCGCACTAAGGAGATTTTGGATTTCCAAAAGCCTTATTAGTCAATTGGCAAGTGAGCGAATTACTCCCTCTCTTTCTCTTTTTCCAGCCATCTAGCCTTTCTTACATGCATCCCTTTGAAGCCAGCATGAAGATATTCCACATCTTCCTGTCGTGAAGTCCTGGTTCTCCTGTCGAGGATGATATCTTCTGGTAATTCATCGAGATATTCTAGTGCAAAGTCATCCACTGTAGGAATTGATCCTACCTCTTCGGTGTCCATAATCAATGGTGGCTCATAAAACTTTAGATTTTCGACATTCACTACTAAGTACATTTGCATGTATGCGGGAAATTCGAGACGAAATGCATTTTCCCCATTCTTCTCCAATATGGTAAATGGACCGTAACAGATTGGTCACAAGTTATTTCCTTATCCCTTCATCTTTTCCTTGTTGATATGGAACCACACCTTCTCCCCAACCTGGAATTGGTGGCCAACTTAGTGTTTATCATGTCGAACTTTGTATCAAGCTTGACTCTTTTCCAACTACTCCTCTACTGCTTGGTGAATTGAATATATCCACCAGATGAACTTCTACGCCTTGTCCCTACCATCACGTCCACTGGAATCTTCATCCCTTCTTATAACCATCTGTAAAGGATCCTTTGGTAGGTAACTAAAACATGTCTCAAATGGTGAGAATTGCATAAAATAATGCACTGATTGGTTGTAGGCATGTTTCACATAAAGAAGATGCTCATCCCACAATTTGGGATATGTGCGACAGTAGCCTCGCAATAAGTTCAGCACAGTATGGCTAACAACCTTTCTCTTCCCATTGGTCTAGGGATGAAATGTTGTACTTCTCTTCAACTTGGTGTCCATCATTCTCCACAAGTTGGTCCAAAAATCTTTAAAAAAGCGAGAATCTCGATATGACACAATCGATGTGGGAAATCCAAAGTGGACCTAAACAAACTGAAAGAAAATACAAGAAGTCTTCTATGCAATGACATTCTTTTTACAAGGCATTAATATACACATTTTACTGAAAATTTCCACGATGACATACAAATAGTCGTGACCTTTCCTAGACATGGGAAAACCACCTACAAAGTCCATCAACACACTTTCCCATGGATGAATCGAAATAGGAAGTGGTGTGTAAAGCCCAAGTTTTCTATTAGAGGGCTTGGAAATAGAATACATGACATATCCCTTTACATATCGGGTTACAATGTTTTTCTTATGAGGCCAAAATAAAAACCTTTGTAAATTAAATAAGGTTTTTTCGACACCAAAATTTCCTGACACAAGAGATCTATGGGCTTCTCTGATTACATGTACTCTTTCATTCATGGGTATGCATAGTTTCCCAAGGTGATACAATGGTTGACCCTGCAAATGATAGTTTTCCACCCATGATCCATGAGTCATTTTTGCATAAATCTCCTTAAAATCATTATTGTTAGCATATTGTTCAACATAAATTTCAAAATACAGGGAACAATTATGAAAAATGATAGAAGTAGAGATAGGAGGGCAAGAAAGCATATCTGCTACTTTGTTGTTAGTGCCCTTCTTATATTTTATTACAAGATGAAATTTTTGAAGAAATCCCATACACCTAAAATAACGAGCCTGTTGAAGCTTGGTCTGTGCCTGAGGGTAATGTAAGGGTTGGTGATCTGTATGGATGTTAGTCTCCTTGTTGACTAGGTAGTGTTTCCACTTTTCACACTTTGGACCAAGGCATACAGTTCGTTGTCATAAGTGGGATAATTCGCAACGGCCTAGGAGAATTTATCTGAATGGTAACATATAGGATTCCTTTGCTGCATCAGTACAACCCCCATGGCATTTCCACTAGCATATGTTTCGATCGTAAAAGGTTGCTGGAGGTTAGGTAAAGCCAAGACTGGCGTGGTGCTAATATTCTCTTTCAGTGCTTCGAAGGATTTCAACTTCTTTCCTAACCCACTGAAAGGCTTTCTTCACACTTGTCAGTGCATGTAAGGGTGATGAAATAAAATAGAAGTTGGAAATGAATCTTCTCCAATATTTTACTGCACCTAGAAAACTGCGGACCTCACTTACATTGGTAGGCCTAGGCCATTTTACAATTGTTACACAGCAATTTGTCACTATCCTTGTACTCCCTATTCCTTGATCCTAGAGGACCAATACAGTGACCCTTGTGTACTTTCCAAGCATGGGATGCATACTCCAGAACTACACTTTGTTTTCCAATTCATCTCCCTTTACAACATTTTTGGAAAATCCCTATAAAAACCTAGATTTCAAGGTCGGTGCTTTGTTTGAGTGTCTGACCTACGCCGATAGCAGATATTTGCATTGGGACCCACACCAATCAGCGCTATGTATCAATGTTGGACCCGCACCGATCCTCCTTTTGAAAGTTTTAAAAAATAGATGCAGAGTTTCCATGATTGGAAGCTTCGCGAGGCGGCGTGCTGGAAGTTTGTTTTGAGGATATGGCCGAGGAATTCCCCTTTGGGATTATTTTTCCCAAGAAATAGGAACTAATCTAAAGGATAAGCTCTTTTCCCATTATTTGAGGGCCTATATCTTCCTCCTCCATTTTTATATAAAGAGACCTATTTCAGCTCTACTGCCTTAATTAGAGAGTTAGAGCTAGCTGGTTAGAAGGAGAAATCATAGAGAGGAGAAGAAATCATAGCTTCGGGAGAATAGAGCAGAGTGTGATTTTTTTTGTGTGTTAAGAACATAGTGAGGTATTAGACCTTTGTGTATGAGGGTGTCACAAACGTGCTTGGATACGGACCTGCCGAAGGAGAGCCTCAACATCAAGGCTTGGTTGTAAAATCTCCTTGTCTTTATCATAATAAAATGAAACTGATGTTTATCTTCCACTCTTGTTTACATTTATAATGATATTTATAGCATTCCTTGATCAGTTATATAGGTTTTAATTGTTTTATGTTTGTCTTGGTTTTACGCTTGTCATGGTTTCTTGATTGTCTGTACAGGTAATCAAATGTTGGTAGCAGCGTGTATCGAGCTTGAGGAGAGCGACGCATCAAGAAGCTTTTATAGAAGACGACAACATAGAATCAGAACAAGGCATGTCATCTTCCTTGCTCTAAATTTCATTTATAGTCGAGGAAGGTTGATGTTAGTATGTTCCTGTAGTTTCTAGACCCACCCTAGGGCTAGAGGGATCGCCTCTGTCCACAGAGTGGATTTACCTGGACAAAAAATTGGTGACTCCACTGGGGAGTTTCCTTTGAGTTTTTCACTCTTTAAGGTATTAGTCATTCAATGAGTTTAGTCGAACAACCATTTCCCTATTTTTTCCTATGTTTTTCATCAATTACAATCTTTTACTTTTTTCTTGAAGTGGTGAGTCTTGTCTTGGTTAGGAGAAATTCTTTGTTTTTTTTCTTTTTCAAGAATTGGTGCTTTTATTTGTTTGACATTCACACCGATTGGTGCTATTTTTCAGTTATAAAGTTGTGCCATTGGGCCATTGGCGATCGTTTCAGCCCCAAAAGTTGCACCAATTCCAGTGTGTGAGAAAAATTAAGGTTTTTTCCCTAAGTCTTTCACCGGTGTGTCTTTCCCTTGTGGTATTTTTCTCTATATGATTTAAATGTTCTCCCCTTCACTCAAGTTGGTTTTATTGGCTTGTTGGCTTGGTTTTTGGTTTTTTTTTGTCGTTTCTGTTGGGACGTGCATCCTAACATCCTAGTTTTTTCTAGGATTGTGCATTAATTTCCTGGTTAGATGTTTCGTGGGACATTTCCCTACTGCTTGAGCCAGTCTCCTTGCTTGGTGACCCATCTCTAGTTGATTTTCTTTTGATTTTTGGTTGATTGAGTGATCAAGTCTTAAGTGTCCGTCAAAGTTCATTTGGTCTTCTTGTTCACTTGTGAGCATAGATTACATTGCTCATTGTTCAGCTGAAAAGTATTCTTTGTATGTTTTCTTGATGTAAAATGGAATGAATGCCTTATTTTAAACCCACTTTTTTGAAGTCCTCTTCGTGGTTGAACTCATATGTCTTGTTAGGGTCATATAATAATAGGATCCATAATTTTGAATTGACCGTGTAGAATTTTGCAATATTTTACATACCTTTTCTTTCTACAAAAGTTTTCCCATATTTAAAAATTAAAATAAAAAATGAAACGAGAGTAGGTCCTAAAAGAACAATCAAAGGACCAAAAGAAACAAGAACAAAAAATAATATCAAGTATGAACCCCACAAAAAGAGATAAAAATAGATCATGAAAGTATTGCACATTCAAATGCCACTACTTTAGTTTACTTTATGCAAATAAAATTGTGTGTAGCTTGTTCAAAATGCCACAATTCATGATAATAATACAGTTTAATCTTGATTAATCATGCTTTAAATTTCATGCTGATAGTTAGAGAATAAATATCTAGCCGAAATATTTAACCTTGGCAGATCATTTGTTAGGTAGAGGATAAATGAGCTCATTAGTTTAATCAGAGCCATTGGAAGTTATAAGGTTAGAATTAGATAGTTTTCTTATAAAAGAAAAATAAAAAAGGTTAGCAAGATCAAATGTGCCCAATAAAGGAAATGAAAATGTTAGGGTAAATAAAGGGTAGGGAGAAACACTTTTTGCAAATCATGGAAAGCACTACTGGTTCATCCCTTATTACTGACATCCTTATAAACACTTTCCCCCTTGTAAGATATTCCTTTCCCCTTCATTTTAACCCTGTTACTAATACCCCTTTTCCTTTAAAAAATAATCATTTCCCCTTCCTAAACCCCTTTCCATAACTTAAAACCCCCTTCCCATTTACTATCTCCCATTTTCAATTAAACAATGCAAAAACCCACTTTGCATAGTTTAAATATTTAAAATATATTGGGCCCCACTTTAAATATCCCTAATCCCCTACCCGATATTATTCCCAATATATTTCTAACATCCTGCCATGTTAATTTACTAACCCCACTTTTATATATTCCCCATTTTTATACATATTTCCCAACCCATATATTATTTTTAACCTATAGTTTTTATTGATTCCCGCTTCATATATATCATTGTTTAAATCCACCATACCATATTTCCCATACTCATTTATATTATGTGTAACATATATATTATATATTATATATTAACCCTCCCACTTATTATATATCCCGACCCTACTTACCTTTAACCATCCTCATATTAACTCCCGACCCCACCACTGTGACAACTTCCAACCCTGGAAACCATCCAATCTCTGCTGCCATATCCAACGGCCCCAATCCCTTTCGCATCCCCCAGCACTCTGATGTTTAAAACTGATCAGGGGTAAGAAATGGGTGGTTTTTACCATCCCCTCCCCTACCACGTGGCACTCACATGGTTTATCGCATCCCTTCACATAAAACTTCTCAATCACCTTTTGCAATAATATAAACCGCTTACCTGTCCACCCTACGATGTATTAAAACCACCTGTCTACTCATCCACTATGTGATACATTACCTTTCCATCTTGTGTTCTGGTAAACCAATGCGAAAAAAACTCCGAGCTACTGTTATAAACCCTACATTGTGCTAAATTGCTATACCACTCCGCACAGTGTATTAAGCCCCCACTATTTGAAATCCATTTCTGCACCTGTCAGGAGACCACAGAGTTTTCCAAAAAATGAAATTCCTCCATAACCTCTCTCTATTTGAAATAAGAAAGTAAAATTCCATTTCCAAACCAAATTAAAACCCCACTGCAGTTCAAA
Organism: Pinus albicaulis; assembly: GCA_034641835.2. NCBI lineage: Eukaryota > Viridiplantae > Streptophyta > Pinopsida > Pinales > Pinaceae > Pinus > Pinus albicaulis. The sequence goes on from CM076580.1 coordinate 1,775,086,557, forward strand.
TTTGTTTCACAGTTTTTCCCCATCCCTGCAAGCAATTATCCCTTCTCAACAAAACTGCATTTCATTGATTACTCGTTTATTTTACAGGTGATCATAGAAGACCTAGACAAACAAATTTAATACTAGTTAAAACCTGTGCACTCCAAGAAATCACAGAGAAATAAATTCAAATGGTTTTACTCAACAAAATATTACATGTAGTAACAGAGTAGGAGGAATGATTTACATAGAGGTAGTAATTATTAAACATAAATGAAAACTTTCACATTAATAACATCAAAATTTTATTTAAAGATGAAATTTATAAAAGCAGAATGAAAGTAAAAGATACCAAAGGGATGTGGTTTACTGTGCCAGATAAAGAGATGTCACGTTAAAATTAAAACAGTCAACAGAGAATAGATAGTAAAATAAAAAAAAAGCAAGCAGTAAGATAAAAGAAGAAATTCACAGTGACAACAAAAACAAAATTTAAAGATGAAGACAAAGGACCAAGAGTTAAAATACAAGTTAGAAGAAGGAGACAGCGTGAGAGATAAGCCAGCATGAGAGAAACCAAGAGAAAACAACAATCAAGTAAAATAGGGACAACTTTCAGTTAGTTTAAAGGTGTCACTACCTTTTAGCATCCATATATTTTATTTCCTAGAATAAATCCTAAATTAGTTTAGGATATTTTGTATTAATTTTTTGTATAAATACTTCAGTCATTCAAAGTATTAGTGTTTGGATTGCTAAACATTTCTACAGTTGTATTGATCTAAGAACCAGAGGGTTTATTGTAAGATTTTCAACTCAATAGACTAGACTAAGGAAAAAAGGCATTGTATTACAAGATTCATATGATGGTCCACTTCATTGAAGTATATTTCTATTGTTAAATTATAATTTTCTTAATTATTTCACCTACTTGAATTTTTTCCAATTTAAATGTATAACATGAATATCATATAAGAATATGTTTAATTACACTTTGTTCTGAACTATTATTCATTTTCATGTTTTCTTATGATATCTGGATTGGGGAATTCTTCATTGCTCCCTAGTTTCGATTAACCTCTTTCTCCTTCCCTCATTATCGGATCAAGGAATCCTTAACTTCTACTTAATCCTGATTAACCGTCCAGCCTAGATGATTTGAATTTACTCAGCTACCTTTCCATGTGAACACTTTCTTTAGACCTTGATTTAGTCCTTTTTTCTTGAAACTTTGACTCCATAGCCCAATGGTAAATAGAAAATCATCTATTTGTTTGAATCAGTAATTCCACCACCAAACCAAACCAAAATCAAAACCCAATCAAACTTTCATAAATAGCCTAAAATCAACTAAAAACAAAAAATTTAAATCATAAATAAATAGCCCTATCTCAACATTAGGAAGGCTAGATTCTGATCTCAAAATTAGGTTTGTGGTTACCTCGGTGAGTTATTTCTTTAACCTCGAGTGATAACATATTTGCGACTCCACTGGGGAAAAGATTGTTTTACATAAATATTATACAAGAGTCAGATCTAATCTACGTTGGTGGACAGTGATCAGACATACAAAGGTTAAAATCATCCACCTGGCAACTCCAACTCCAAATCAATTTCACAATAAAAATCAAGACTCCACTGGAGAAATGAACCTGGAAGAACATCATGGGAATATCAGGTTTTCAACTTGGATCTTAATCCAAGACATTATGTTCTTTCTTATCAAGAAGGTTTTTCAATGTATATTTTATTTTAGTAATGATATTAGACTAATATTTGATTATTTTCATTTCAAGATTGTAAATACAAATTCTCCTTTTTAGGAACTTTCTGATGGAAATTATGATGATTATTTTCCAATTGATAAGCCTCAAATAATCAATACTAATCTTACAATACCTGTACATATTCTTGTACCTTGTAATGTTCCTAATAGATATAAGCCCATCATATTACCTCCTATACTCCATGATTTCCCTGATAACTATTACAAATATCCCCTAAGTTTGATGGATAAAATTGTAACATCACTGCCCAAAACCATATTCAAGGTTTTGAGAATTATATGGACCTATTTGAGATTGATGAAGATGATATTAGAATCAGGATTTTTGCTTTTTCTTTAGAAAGTAAAGTAAAGAGTTGGTTCAAGAATCTGTCTATGGCAAGCATCTCAAATTTCCAATGGTTTTTAAAGTTTTCCTTGATAGATGGATAATCAAAGTCAATCTTTTTGAGATCATAGAAGAATATAATCAATTGAAAAGATATCCAAACTAGAAAATACAACAATTTTCTGACAGATTTAATCAAGTATATTATTCAATACCAGAAAATATAAGACCTCCTCCTGATTTAGCTCTCTTACATTATCCAAAAGAATTTGATCCAGAAATAGAATTTCAGCTAAGAGAAATAAACCCCTTAACACTTGAACAGATGGAAAACATTGCAGTAGATGTAGAAGTTAATTTGCTAATCAAAAGAGAAAAATTGAAAGCAGAAAAAGAGAAGAACAACATTGCAGAGCACCTGACATCGCTAGATGTAAAACTTGACATATTGGAAAGTAAGATAGAGGAAATGATACAAAATATCACCATGAAATATGGATTGTTTCCTCAAAATCACCATGACCCATTTATTGTAGAAACAGAAAAGGTTACTGGTCATAAACACTTTCCTGCTAATCCTAAATACCATAGATCAGAAAATGAATTTACAGATCAGTATGTTGAGAAGCAATCAACTGATCTAGTGTGTATGTTTGATGACATTCCTCCTTTTAATGATTTGCCCGAATATGATCAGTATGATGATAATTATGTTCTTCAAACTCCAGCTAATTTTACAGAACAATCAGTAGATAGTTTGAGAGATGAGGAAATTCAGCTTCAGCAGCTTGAATACAATGCTCAGTCAATACAAATCAGCCAAAAGAGTGAAAAATAAAATGCAGAAAATTTGGAAGTAAGTGAAGGATTGTTTCCTCTTTGTTTTGCTTCATTTTAGTTTATCAAAGACAAATTTAAAGCAATAAAAAATCAGCAGTCTTTTGATATTGTTATTGACATCAAAGAAGACAAAGAAATTATTGATCAAGATACTTCAGTTTCACAAATGCATTTATCAAATTTCATTGAAATACCTGATCACATGACACAAGAAAATTCTATACCACTATGTTTTGAAGCATTTTAGTTTTTAAAGGAAATTTTTTATAATGCTTCTAAAACAAAGGATGTGCAACTTGTAGTAATCTATGAAGTTCCATGGAAACCCATAAGTAATATGTTGCAACAATACTTCCAAGTTTTTCATGATCCAATAGTAGATATGTTGGATAATGAATGCATTCAAAGCCTTTCTCCATTTATTGAATATGAGAATTAGAATCAAGATGATAAAATTTTCCTCATACATACATTTCCATCAGTAGAAATATCATCACAAAGCTTATTTGGGAATCAAAAATCAATTTTGTAGGGGAATAAAAATTTAGTGTCATGGCATGGAGGCCATCCAGAACACATGTACAACTGCTTAGATCATTTTAACATATGTATATATAACTTGGAAGATCATTTTGTACAGTTTCTAGAGTCAACAAAGGAAATTGACTATTTCCTTATATTAACATCTGCTGACAAGTTTCTAATAGTTTGTAGAACTTTGGTTTTGATCATAAACAAGAAAATACAACAAAATACCTCAATGTATATAGTTCTTGAATGGTTGCATTTGAATTTTCATTTTACCTAACCATCAGTTGAACAGATGATTAGAGTAAGTAGGTAGGATTTAAGTTTTATTAAATTCAATTTTTAGTTTTCAACAAGTCTTAAAATAATTCATTAAGATTTGAAACTGAGGAGAGGGCCCTAAGGCCTTGATGATCTAGTAGTTTGGTTTGAAGGTTGCAACACCTTTGATTTTTAGATCAGATTTCAGTTTGCAGAAAAGAGTGTGATTTCAGTTCAATATTTTCAGTCACAAGAATTATATGACAAAGCATGTGCAGGCGGCCCAATGGATTAGGCTACTAGTTGACGATGTTCTTAACATCTCACAAGGAGATGCCATCCCCAAGTGAAGTCACTGTTAGGTTCCTATAATAATAGGATTCATATTTTGAATTGACTGTGTAGAATTTTGCAATATTGTACATACCTTTACTTTTTGAAAAAGTTTTCCCATATTTTAAAAAAATTAAAAAAATTAAAAATAAATAAATAAAAATTAAAAGGGAGTAGGTCCTAAAAGAAAAATCAAAGGACCAAAAGAAATAAGAACAAAAAAGAATATAAAGTGTGATGCCTACAAAAAGAGATAAAAATAGATCATGAAAGTGTTGCACATTCAAATGCCACTACTTTAGTTTACTTTATGCAAATAGAATTGTGTGTAGCTTGTACAAAATGCCACAGTTCATGATAATCGTACAGTTTAATCTTGAGTAATCATGCTTTAAATTTCATGCTGATAGTTAGAGAATAAATATCTAGCCAAATTGTTTAACCTTGGTAGACCAATAGTTAGGTAGAGGATAAACGAGCTGATTAGTTTAATCTGAGCCATTGGAAGTTATAAGGTTAGAATTAGATAGTTTTCTTATCAAAGAAAAATAAAAAGGGTCAACAAGATCAAATGCGCCCAATAAAGGAAATGGAAATGTTAGGGTAAATAAAGGGTAGGCAAAAACACTTTTTGGAAATCATGGAAAGCATTTTTGGTTCATCCCTTGTTACTGACATCCTTCTAAACACTTTCCCCCTTGTAAGATATTCATTTCCCCTTCATTTTAACCCTGTTACTAATACCTCTTTCCCCTTAAAAAATAATCCTTTCCCCTTCCTAAACCCCTTTCCATAACTTAAAACCCCCTTCCCATTTATTATCTCCCATTTTCAATTAAACAATGCAAAAACCCACTTTAAATATCCCTAATCCCCTACCCTATATTATTCCCAATATATTTCTAAGATCCTGCCATGTTAATTTACTAACCCCACTTTTATATATTCCCCATTTTCATACATATTTCCCAACCCATGTATTATTTTTAACCTATAGTTTTTATAAATTCCTGCTTCATGTATATCATTTTTTAGATCCCCGATACCATATTTCCCGTACTCCTTTATATTATTTGTAACATATAGTTTATATATTATATATTAACCCTCCCACTTATTATATATCCTGACCCTACTTACCTTTAACCATCCTCATATTAACTCCCGACCCCACCACAATGACAACTTCCAACCCTGGAAACCGTCCAATCTCTGCTGCCATATCCAACGACCCCAATCCCTTTCGCATCCCCCAGCACTCTGATGTTTAAAACCAATCAGGGGTAAGAAATGGGTGGTTTTTCCCATCCCCTCCCCAACCACGTGGCGCTTACACGGTTTATCGCATCCCTTCACATAAAACTTCTCAACCACTTTTTTAAATGCAATAAACCGCTTACCTGTCCACCCTACGATGTATTAAAACCACCTGTCTACTCATCCACTATGTGATACATTACCTTTCCATCTTGTGTTGTAGTAAACCAATGCAAAAAAAACTTCGAGCTACTGTTATAAACCATGCGTTGTGCTAAATTGCTATACCACTCTGCACAGTGTATTAAGCCCCCACTATTTGAAATCCATTTCTGCACCTGTCAAGAGACCACATAGTTTTCCAAAAAATGAAATTCCTCCATAACCTTTCTCTATTTGAAATAAGAAAGTGAAACTCCATTTCCAAACCGAATTAAAACCCCACTTCAATTCAAATTTGTTTCACAGTCTTTCCCCATCCCTGCAAGCTATTATCCCTTCTCAGCAAAATTGTGTTTCATTGATTACCCATTTATTTTACAGGTGATCATAGAAGACCTAGACAAACAACTTTAATACTAGTTAAAACCTGTTTACTCCAAGAAATCACAGAGAAATAAATTCAAATGGTTTTACTCAATAAAAGATTACATGCAGCAACAGAGTAGGAGGAATGATTTACAGAGAGGTAGTAATTATTAAACATAAATGAAAATTTTCACATTAATAAGATCAAAATTTTATTTAAAGATGAAATTTATAAAAGCAGAATGAAAGTAAGAGATACCAGAGGGATGTGATTTACTGTGCCAGATAAAGAGTTGTCACGTTAAAAGTAAACAGTTAATAGAGAACAGATAGTAAAAAAAAACAAATCAAGCATTAAGATAAAAGAAGAAATTCATAGTGACAACAAAGACATAATTTAAAGATGAAGACAAAGGACTAAGAGTTAAAAGACAAGTCAGAAGAAGGAGACAGCGTGAGAGATAAGCTAGCATGAGAGAAACCAACAGAAAATAGCAATCAAGTAAAACAGGGACAACTTTTAGTTAGTTTAAAGGTGTCACTACCTTTTAGCATCCATATATTTTATTTCCTGCAATAAATCCTAAATTAGTTTAGGATATTTTGTATTAATGTTTTGTATAAATACTTCAGTATTTCAAAATATTAGTGTGTGGATTGCTAAACATTTCTATAGTTGTATTGATCTAAGAACCAGAGGGTTTATTGTAACATTTTCAACTCAACAGACTAGACTAAGGAATAAAGGGATTGTATTACAGGATTCATGTGTTGGTCCACTTCAGTGAAGTATATTTCTATTGTTAAATTGTAATTTTCTTAAGTATTTCACCTACTTGAATGTTTTCCAATTTAAATGTATAACATGAATATTATTGAAGAATATGTTTAATTACACTCTGTTCAGAACTTTTATTCATTTTCATGTTTTCTTATGATATGTAGATTAGGGAATTCTTCATTACTCCCTAGTTTTGATTAACCTCTTTCTCCTTCCCTCATTATCAGGATCAAGGAATCCTTAACTTCTCCTTAATCCTGATTAAAACCGCTTCATCGTCCAGCCTAGATGATTTGAATTTACTCAGCTACCTTTCCCTGTGAACACTTCCTTTATACCTTGATTCAGTCCTATTTTCTTGACACTTTGACTCCAGAGCCCAATGGTAAATAGAAAATCATCTATCCATCTGAATCAGTAATTCCACCACCAAACCAAACCAAAATCAAAACCCAATCAACCTTTCATAACTAGCCTAAAATAAACTAAAAACAAATAGATAGCCCTATCTCAGCATTAGGAAGGCTAGATCCTGATCTCAAAAGTAGGTTTGTGGTTACCTCGGTGAGTTACTTCTTTAACCTTCAGAAATTACTGAGTGATAACATATTTGTGACTTCACTGGGGAAAAGCTTGTTTTACATAAAGATTATATAAGAATCAGATCTAATCTACGTTGGTGGATAATGATCAGACATACAAAGGTTAAAATCATCCACATGGCGGCTCCAAATCCAAATAAATTTCAAAATCAAAATCAAGACTCCACTACAGAAATGAACGTGGAAGAACATCATGTGAATATCAGGTTTTCAACTTGGATCTTAATCCAAGACATTATGTTCCTTCTTATCAAGAAGGTTTTTCAATGTATATTGTATTTTAGTAATGATCTTAGACTAATATTTGATTATTTTCATTTGAAGACTGTAAATACAAATTCTCCTTTTTAGAAACTTTCTGACGGAACTGATGATGATCATTTTCCAATTGATAAGCCTCAAATAATCAAGACTAATCTTACAATACCTGTACATATTCTTGTACCTTGTAAATTTCCTAATAGATATAAGCCCGTCATATTACCTCCTATACTCCATGATTTCCCAGATATCTATTACAAATATCTCCCTAAGTTTGATGGATAAAATTGTAACATCACTGCCCAAAACCATATTCAAGGTTTTGATAATTATATGGACCTATTTGATATTGATGAAGATGATATTAGAATCAGGATTTTTTCTCTTTCTTTGGAAAGTAAAGTAAAGAGTTGTTTCAAGAATCTGCCTATGGCAAGCATCTCAAATTTCCAACGGTTTTTTAAAGTTTTCCTTGATAGATGGATAGTCAAAGTAAATCTTTTTGATATCATAGAAGAATATAATCAATTGAAAAGATATCCAAATGAGAAAATACAACAATTTTCTGACATATTTAATCAAGTATATTATTCAATACCATAAAATATAAGACCTCCTTCTGATTCAACTCTCTTGCATTATCCAAAAGCATTCGATCCAGAAATAGAATTTCATTCAAGAGAAATAAACCCCTTAACACTTGAAAATATGGAAAACATTTCAGTAGATGTAGAAGTTAATTTGCTAATCAAAAGAGAAAAATTGAAAGCAGAAAAAGAGAAGAACAACATTGTAGAGCACCTGACATCGCCAAATGTAAAACTTGATATATTGTCAAGTAAGATAGAGGAAATGATACAAAATATTACCATGAAAGATGGATTGTTTCTTCAAAATCACCATGACCCATTTATTGTAGAAACATAAAAGGTTACTGGTCATAAACACTTTCCTGCTAATCCTAAATACCATAGATTAGAAAATGCATTTACAGATCAATTTGTTGAGAAGAAATTAGCTGATCTAATGTGTACGTTTGATGACATTCCTCCTTTTAATGATTTTCCTAAATATGATCAGTATGATGATAATTATGTTCTTCAAACTCAAGCTAATTTTACAGAACAATCAATAGATAGTTTGAGAGATGAGGAAATTCAGCTTCAGCAACTTGAATACAATGATTAGTCAATACAAATCAGCCAAGAGAGTGAAAAAGAAAATGCAGAAAATTTGGAAGTAAGTGAAGGATTGTTTCCTCTTTGTTTTGCTTCATTTCAGTTTATCAAAGAAAACTTTAAAGCAATAAAAAATAAGTATTCTTTTGGTATTTTTATTGATAGCAAATAAGTCAAGGAAATTATTGATCGAGATACTTCAGTTTCACAAATGCAGTTATAAAATTTCATTGAAATACATGATCAGATGACACAGGAAAATTCTATACCAGTATGTTTTGAAGCATTTTAGTTTTTAAAGGAAATTTTTTATAATGCTTCTAAAACAAAGGATGAGCAGCTTGTAGTAATCTATGAAGTTCCATGGAAACCCATAAGTAATAGGTTGCAACAATACTTCCAAATTTTTCATGATCCAATAGCAGATATGTTAGATAATGAATGCATTCAAAGCCTTTCTCCATTTATTGACTATGAGATTTATAATCAAGATGATAAAAGTTTCCTCATACATACATTTCCATCAGTAGAAATATCGTCACAAAGCTTATTTGGAAATCAACAATCAATTTTGTAGGGAAATAACAATTTAGTGTCATGCATGCAAGCCATCCAGAACACATGTACAACTGCTTAGTTCATTTTAACATGTGTATATATATAACTTGGAAGATCATTTTGTACAGTTTCTAGAGTTAACAAAGGAAATTGACTATTTCATTATCTTCACATCTGCTGACAAGTTTCTAATAGTTTGTAGAACTTTGGTTTTGATCATAAATAGGCAAATGCAGCACAATAATTCAATGTATATAATTCTTGAATGGTTGCGTTGGAATTTTCATTTACCTAACCAGCAGTTAAACAGATGATTAGAGTAAGTAGGTAGGATTTCAGTTTTATTAAATTCAGTTTTTAGTTTTCAACAAGTCTTAAAATAATTTATTAAGATTTGAAACCGAGGAGAAGGCCCTAAGGCCTTGATGATCTAGTAGTTTGGTTTGAAGGTTGCAACACCTTTGAGTTTTAGATCAGATTTCAGTTTGTAGAAAAGAGTGTGATTTCAGTTCCATATTTTCAGTCACAAGAATTATATGACAAAGCATGTGCAGGCGGCCCAATGAATTAGGCTACTAGTCGACGGTGTTCTCGACATCTCACAAGGAGATGCCATCTCCAAGTGAAGTCATTGTTAGGGTCCTATAATAATAGGATTGATATTTTGAATTGACTGTGTAGAATTTTGCAATATTGTACATACCTTTACTTTCTGCAAAAGTTTTCCCATATTTAAAAAAAAAATTAAAAATTTAAAATAAATAAATAAAAATGAAAAGGGAGTAGGTCCTAAAATAAAAATCAAAGGACCAAAAGAAACAAGAACAAAAAAGAATGTAAAGTATGATCCCCACAAAAAGAGAGAAAAATAGATCATGAAAGTGTTGCACATTCAAATGCCACTACTTTAGTTTACTTTATGCAAATAAAATTGTGTGCAGCTTGTCCAAAATGCCACAGTTCATGATAATTGTACATTTTAATCTTGATTAGTCATGCCTTAAATTTCATGCTAATAGTTAGAGAATAAATATCTAGCCAAATTGTTTAATCTTGGTAGACCAATAGTTAGGTAGATGATAAATGAGCTCATTAGTTTAATCTGAGCAATTGGAAGTTATAAGGTTAGAATTAGATAGTTTTCTTATCAAATAAAAATAAAAAGGGTCAGCAAGATAAAATGCGCCCAATAAAGGAAATGGAAATGTTAGGGTAAATAAAGGGTAGGCAGAAACACTTTTTGGAAATCATGGAAAGCATTGTTGGTTCATCCCTTATTACTGACATCCTTCTAAACACTTTCCCCCTTGTAAGATATTCATTTCCCCTTCATTTTAACCCTGTTACTAATACCCCTTTCCCCTTAAAAAATAATCCTTTCCCCTTCCTAAACCCCTTTCCATAACTTAAAACCCCCTTCCCATTTACTATCTCCCATTTTCAATTAAAAAATTCAAAAACCCACTTTGCATAGTTTAAATATTTAAAATATATTGGGCCCCACTTTAAATATCCCTAATCCCCTATCCGATATTATTCCCAATATATTTCTAACATCTCGGCATGTTAATTTACTAACCCCACTTTTATATATTCCCCATTTTTATACATATTTCCCAACTCATATATTATTTTTAACCTATAGTTTTTATTAATTCTCGCTTCATATATATCATTGTTTAGATCCCTGATACCATATTTCCTGTATTCCTTTATATTATTTGTAACATACAGTCTATATATTATATATTAACCCTCCCACTTATTATATATCCTGACCCTACTTACCTTTAACCATCCTCATATTAACTCTCGACCCCACCACGGTGACAACTTCCAACCCTAGAAACCGTCCAATCTCTGCTGCCATATCTAACGACCCAAATCCATTTCACATCCCCCAGCACTCTGATGTTTAAAACCGATTATGGGTAATAAATGGGTGTTTTTTCCCATCCCATCCCCTACCAAGATGCGCTCACACGGTTTATCGCATCCCTTCACATAAAACTTCTCAACCACTTTTTGCAATGCGATAAACTGCTTACTTGTACACCCTACGATGTATTAAAACAACTTGTCTACTCATCCATTATGTTATACATTACCTTTCCATCTTGTGTTTCATTAAACCAATGCGAAAAAAACTCCGAGATACTGTTATCAACCCTGCATTGTGCTAAATTTCTATACCACTCCACACAGTGTATTAAGCCCCCACTATTTGAAATCCATTTCTGCACCTATCGGGAGACCACAGAGTTTTCCAAAAAATGAAATTCTTCCATAACCTCTCTCTATTTGAAATAAAAAAGTGAAACTCCATTTCCAAACCAAATTAAAACCCCACTGCAGTTCAAATTTGTTTCACAGTTTTTCCCCATCACTGCAAGCTATTATCCCTTCTCGACAAAACTATTTTTCATTGATTACTCGTTTATTGTACAGGTGATCATAGAAGACCTAGACAAATAGCTTTAATACTAGTTAAAACCTATTTACTCCAAGAAATCACAAAGAAATAAATTCAAATGGTTTTACTCAACAAAATATTACATGCAACAACAGAGCAGGAGGAATGATTTACACAGAGGTAGTAATTATTGAACATAAATGAAAACTTTCACATTAATAACATCAAAATTTTATTTAAAGATGAAATTTATTAAATCAGAATGAAAGCAAAAGATACCAGAGGGATGTGATTTACTGTGCCAGATAAAGAGCTGTCACGTTAAAAGTAAAACAGTTAACAGAGAACAGATAGTAAAAAAAAAACAAAGCAAGCAGTAAGATAAAACAAGAAATTCACAGTGACAACAAAGACAAAATTTAAAGATGAAGACAAAGGACCAAGAGTTAAAATACAAGTCAGAAGAAGGGGATAGCGTGAGAGATAAGCCAGCGTGAGAGCAACCAACAGAAAACATCAATCAAGTAAAATAGGGACAATTGTCAATTAGTTTAAAGGTGTCACTACCTTTTAGCATCCATATATTTTATTTCCTAGAATAAATCCTAAATTAGTTTAGGATATTTTGTATTAATTTTTTGTATAAATACTTTAGTCATTCAAAGTATTAGTGTGTGGATTGCTAAACATTTCTATAGTTGTATTGATCTAAGAACCAGAGGGTTTATTGTAACATTTTCAACTCAGTAGATTAGACTAAGGAATAAAGGCATTGTATTATAGGATTCATGTGTTGGTCCACTTCAATGAAGTATATTTCTGTTGTTAAATTGTAATTTTCTTAAGTATTTCACCTACTTGAATGTTTTCCAATTTAAATGTATAACATGAATATTATTGAAGAATATGTTTAATTACACTTTGTTCAGACTGTTATTCATTTTCATGTTTTCTTATGATATCTAGATTAGGGAATTCTTCATTTCTCCCTAGTTTCTATTAACCTATTTTTCCTTCCCTCATTATCCGGATCAAGGAATCCTTAACTTCTCCTTAATATTGATTTAAACCGCTTCACCATCCAACCTAGATGATTTGAATTTACTCAGCTACCTTTCCCTGTGAACACTTCCTTTAGACCTTGATTCAGTCCTATTTTCTTGACACTTTGACTCCATAGCCCAATGGTAAATAGAAAATCCTCTATCCATCTGAATCAGTAATTCCACCACCAAACCAAACCAAAATCAAAACCCAATTAACCTTTCATAACTAGCCTAAAATCAACTAAAAACAACAAAGTTAAATTATAAAGAGAGAGCCCTCTCTGAGCATTAGGAAGGCTAGGATTAAAAAATAATCCTTCCCCCTTCCTAAAACCCTTTACATAACTTAAAACCCCCTTCCCATTTACTAACTCCCATTTTCAATTAAATAATGAAAAAACCCACTTTGCATAGTTTTAGATATTTAAAATATATTGGGCCACCTTTAAATATCCCTAATCCCCTACCTGATAGTATTCCCAATATATTTCTAACATCCCGCCATGTTAATTTACTAACCCCATTTTTATATATTCCCCATTTTTATACATATTTCCCAACCCATATGTTATTTTTAACCTATAGTTTCTATTAATTCCCGCTTCATATATATCATTGTTTAAATCCCCGCTACCATATTTCCCGTACTCCTTTTTATTATTTGTAACATATAGTTTATATATTATATATTAACCCTCCCACTTATTATATATCCTGACCCTACTTACCTTTAACCATCCGCCTATTACCTTCTGACCCCACCATGGTGACAACTTCCAACCCTGGCAACCGTGCGATCTCTGCTGCCATATCCAACGACCCCAATCCCTTTCGCATCCCCTAGCACTCCTATGTTTAAAACCGGCCAGGGGTTTGAAATGGGAGGTTTTTCCCATCCCCTCCCCTACCACGTGGCCCTCACATGGTTTATCGCATCCCTTCACATAAAACTTCCCAACCACTTTTCGCAATGTGATAAACTGCTCAACCATCCACCCTGTTATGTATTAAAACCACATGTTTTCTCATGCACTGTGTGATACATTTCCCTACCACCTTGCATTGCGGTACAACAATGCGAAAAAAACCATGAGCTACTGTTATAAACCCTATGTTGTGCTAAATTGCTATACCATTTCGCGTAGTGTATTAAGCCCCCATTGTTTAAAATCCAGATTTGCACCCATCAGGAGACAACAGAGTTTTCCAAAAAATGAAATTATGCCATAACCTCTCTCTGTTTGAAATGCGAAAGTGCAAATCCATTCTCAAACCGAATTAAAACCCCACTGCAGTTCAAATTTGTTTCACAATTTTTTCCCATCCCCGGAAGCTATTATCCCTTCTCTACAAAACTGTGTTTCATTGATTACTTGTTTATTTTATAGGTGATCATACAAGACCCGGACAAACAGTTTTAATACTATTTAATATCTCTTTACTCCAAGAACTCACAAAGAAATAAATTTTAATGGTTTTACTCAACAAAATATTACATGCAGCAACCGAGCAGGAGGAATAATTGACACAGAGGTAGTAATTATTAAAAAGAAATGAAAAATTTCACATCGATAACATCAAAAGTTTATTCAAATATGAAATTTATAAAATCAGAATGAAAGTAAAAGATACCAGAGGGATATGATTTACTGTGACAGATAGAGAGCTGTCAAGTTAAAAGTAAAACAGTTAACAGAGGATAGACAGTAAAAAGGAAACAAAGCAAGAAGTAAAATAAAAGAAGAAATTCACGGTGACAACAAAGACATAATTTAAAGATGAAGACAAAGGAAAAAGAGTTAAAATACAAGTCAGAAGAAGGAGACAGCGTGAGAGATAGGTCAACATGAGAGAAACCAATAGATAACAAAAATCAAGTAGAATAGGGACAACTTTTAGTTAGTTGAAAGGTGTCACTACCTTTTAGCATCCATATATTTTATTTCCTAGAATAAATCCTAAATTATTTTAGGATATTTTGTATTAATTTTTTGTATAAATAATTCAGTCATTCGAAGTATCAGTGTGTGGATTGCTAAACATTTCTATAGTTGTGTTGATCTAAGAACTAGAGGGTTTATTGTGACATTTTTTAAGTCAGCGAACTGGACTAAGGAATAAAGGCACTGCATTACATGATTCATGTGTTGGGCCACTTTAGTGAAGTATATTTCTATTTTTAAATTGTAATTTTCTTAAGTATTTCACCTACTTGAATGTTTTCCAATTTAAATGTATAATAGGAATATTATTGCAGAATATGTTTAATTACACTCTGTTCTGAACTTTTATTCATTTTCATGTCTTATTCTGATATCCAGATTAGGGAATTCTTCACTGCTCCCTACTTTTGATTGACCCCTTTCTCCTTCCCTCATTATCTGGATCAAGGACTGCGCCTTAATCCCAATTAAAACCACTTCACCATCCAACCTAAAAGATTTGAATTTACTCAGCTACCTCACCCCGTGAACACTTCCTTTAGGCCTTGACTCAGTCATGTTTTCTTAACACTTTGACTCCATAGCCCAATGGTAAATAAAAAATCATCTATCCATATGAATCAATAATTACACAACCAAACCAAACCAAAATCAAAACCCAATCAACCTTTCATAAATAGCCTAAAATCAACTAAAAACAACAAAGTTAAATTATAAAGAGAGAGCCATCTCTGAGCATTAGGAAGGCTAGATCTTGATCTAAAAATAGGTTTGTGGTTACCTTGGTGAGTTATTTATTTAGCCTTGAGAAATTACTGAGTGATAACATGTCTTGTAGCCTTTTGAGGAATTTTGTTACAAAGTGTTCAAAACAAGATTGTATTCTTAATGTTTGGTTGCATCGTTTTTGCATTAAGAAAATATGCGTTCTTTTAGTTTTCGTCTCAAAGTTTGATTTTCATTAAAATTCATTAGATCAAGTTGCATTGAAAAGTCATGTTTGGAATTTATCATTGAAATTAGATTACATTTCATTTATTCAATTTAGTGTCCTAAATTGTGAACATTAATTATCAACCAGAATTTGTAACTTTGATGAAGTGTGGTGCATTATATGTGCCTAAGTGTCCCTTTTCTTACTTCGTTGTTTTGATGTTTTATTGTTGTTTTGGGGTTTTATGTTTTGATCCTTAGTGTTCTACTTTAAACTAGAAATATGAGAATAAATCTAATTAAAAGGAAGAAAAGGAAATGTTATAAAACTAGTTAATTCTATATGAAAGAAAACTGAGTTTTATGGACAAGTTCTAGTGTCTAATTCTTAATCAAGAAGAGATGAAACAAGTGTTTTAACAAGTAAACCTAATCCATGGATCTTACAACTCAATTGAGATTTCAAGAAATGAAAACAAGGAAAGCATTTGATAGAAACATTGCATTTGAATCTAATCATTTAGCCATTCTTGCACATTATATTCAAATTCAAGTTCAATCATAATGTCTTTTAAAGAGATTTATTAATTGCAATGGAATGAGGATCTTCTATCTAAAAACTGATTAAGTGAATAACCAACTTATCAAGTCATCCAATTATGAAGCCTTCACTCCTTGGCATGGCTCTCAGAGAAATCCATTATTCCCTTAATTTCAATAAGCAAATGTCAGGAAATAGAATGTTGGACAATTACTGCATCTATAAGTCACTAACCATTTTAATTTAAGATTTAAATGGTTTTTACTTGGTCGAGCACAGTAACTGTAACTATGAAATACAAAGAATGAAATCTAGGGAATTACTATTCTTATAAGCCTCTTATCCATTAACAAATAGATGTTACTCACTTAGACTCAGCAATTGCAATTTTATGAAATCAATGAAATAAATAAATCCTAAACAACCACTGCACCTATAAGTCACTTATCCATTCATAAATAGATTTTACTTAGTTGGATACAGTAATTGTTTAGATTCAACAAGATGTTGAGCTTAGTGAAAAGAGTCACCTTCACTAAGTGGGCCTGCACGTTATTTTTGGCACTAGTCTATTTTTAGACTATGTTTATTTTTAGACATGATGATTGTATTTCAGAAGTTGCAGGATGCTATTTGTGGATGGTTGATCAAGTTGGAAAAATAGATGAAATTATATTTTTAAAATATTTGGCGAAGTCTATTTATAGATCGTCAATATAAAAATAGATGCATGTCGATTATTATTAGCTCTAATAATAATCAAAATCTAAACAAAAACTTATTCTCTTCGAGCGCTTTAGTTCACTACACAGATGTGGCACATCAGATGACATAAGGAATTACGCTATTCCTAAGGGTTTACTCGGAGGAATCAGTTAGAACTCAAGTGGCAGAGTCATGACACAGTTGGAAGAAGTAGTTATGGAGTTGTATTTAGTTTATCTCAGTTAGACTTAGTTGAGCTAGTTGTATCTAGTCTAACTGATTGATACACTAGTGAGAGTGGAGTGAATTAATTAGTTAATTAATTCACAAATAATAACTCATTAATCAACTGAACAATACAGCAGTTAACTACAGTGCATGGCAGTTTTAGTGGAGACTAGTGGAGAGATAGGTGAAAGGGCAAGATAGACTATTTGTGTGACTATAGTGATGCATTGATTGCATCACACACTCAGTGGAGATTCCAATGAGGATTTAATATTCAAGGATATATTAATTCAAATTCATTCAGAGCTATTCTTTAGTAGAGATTGCGCAGTGTAGGAAGGCTAGCAGGAGGCAGATATCAGTGCATGGATTTGCAAGATTGCTCCTGACTTGTGTATGACGATTGTACTATACTGAGAGCTTGTGATAAGCTTTGTATGTTTGTATGATATTGTTATATGGTCTCCATGTTACATAATATATAGTTGGGGTTTTCAACTTCAGGCTTTCCCAGTTAGAAATTGTGTTATGTGCGATTGATTATTTTTGTTTATGCTTCATATGTGTGTGCAATTAGTTTTTCCGCAAAAGATTAACAAGTGGAATAGATTCAGTATCTTGCATAAAGTTAAATAATGTGAGATCAGGTGGATCTTGGACATATGCATGCTTAGTGCATATAATTTCTACATGGTATCAGATCATTTTTTATTGAAGATTGCAATTCTGAAGTGAGTTTTTGCTAGTGGACAATTCGAATTTTCTATAGAAGATTCTTGTTGTAGAAATCGAGTATACATTGAAATGTCTTTCAACGGGTTCAGATTAGAATATTCCCTTGAAGGGAGCTTGAATTAAATAGCCTGGAAGGATAGGATGGAAGCTGTGCTAGAGGATAATGGGCTGAAGGAGTTCATCGATAGTGATGTTCCTAAGCCGGGATCTAGCGATGTTGCATTACTTGATGCATGGAAAAAGAAGACAATAAAGATGAGAAGGATTCTGTTGGAAGGTGTGAAGGACCATATTGTGTACATCCTTCATGGGAAATCCACTCCATTCTTAATGTGGAAGGCTTTGACAGACTTGTTCCAAAGAAGAAGTGACTAGAGGAAGTTGGTGCTTAAAGACAAGCTTAGAAAAATAAAAATGGAGAAAGGCGACAGTATTCCAAAATACCTCACGAAATTTGTCCACTATGATCTGGGAAGTGTGGGGGTTACTGTTGATGAAAAATAATTGGTGATCTTGGCTCTCCTTGGGCTTTCGAAGAGTTGGCATAGCAGCAAATACTCTGTCAATGGACGGGAGAAACTGTCGAGATGGGAACGACTTTGGTCAGATCTTATGCAGGAGGAGATAAGGCGGGGTACCAGGGATGGATCTTCATTGAAGAATGAAGATGAAGAGAATTTTTCTTTGGCTACCAAAGTAAGGAAAGTGAAGGGGAAGAAAAATTCTTCAAAATCTGGTGATAAAGGCAAGAAGCAAGAGTTGTCCAAAGTGAAGTGTTTTCACTATCACAAGCATGGACATTTCACACTAACTGTCCACAGAAGAAGAAGAATAAGAAGGCTACTAGATCTGTAGCTAGAGAGGCCTTAGCCTCGCAATTTGAGTTGGCTTTTTCCTTGATCGCATGCTTGGTTTCAAGCCGCATGGCATCGGTGTGGTATCTTGACAGTGGTGCGTCTTTTCATATGACGGGAGACAAAGAGTTGTTTAGTGACTTGGAGGAGAAGGACCTCTAGATGCATATAGAGATGGGTGACGATGATCAGTATAGTGCGACTGGAATTCAGACCATTAGATTTGAGAGGGAGTCTGGTAATATGTTCTTGTTGAAGAATTTCATGCATGTTCCAGGTGTGAAGAAGAACTTGGTCTCAGTTGCAATGCTGGAAGACAAGGGTTATGATGTTGTTTTCAGTGAGGGAAAATCCTTCCTTCGACATAAAAAAATGGTTCAAACCAAGAAGATAGGGGTTTGAATTAAGAATCTCTACAAGCTAGAGGTAGATGGCTGCGCTGCAATGGTGGGCAAAGCAGAAGAATTGGTGAGCCGGGATGAGGGGGAATTATGGCAGAGGATATTGGGCCATCTTCACCATGGCACTTTGAATATTTTGCAGCAAATTTATACTGGACTTTCCAAGGGTACTCTTGCATAGTCAGATCAGTGACAAGGATGTACTATGGGTGATTTTTTGAAGACAACCATTCATGAGAAAGAAAACCATGCTTCGGTGATCCTGGAGAGAATTCACACAGACGTGTGTGGACCATTCTCGGTTGCTTCAACAGAAAAAAACAGGTATTATGTGACATTTGTTGATTAATTTTCTCATAGATGTTGGATATTCTTCATGCAAAAGAAGAGTGAAATGTTCTCAAAGTTATGTGAGTTCAAGGCATTGGCGGAGAAGGAGTCGAGGAAGTAGGTGAAAGCTCTATAGAGTGATAATGGTGGTGAATACATCTCGAGCGAATTCAAAGACTTCTATAGAAAAGAAGGAATTCGAAGAGAACTCATAGCGCCTCATAACCCATAGCAAAATGGGGTCGTAGAGAGAAAGAACAAAATGATCATGGGTGTTGCACGAGTGATGCTGCATGACTAGGGCGTACCGATGCACATGTGGGCGGAAGCATGCAACACTACAGTTTATGTGAAAAACAGTTGTCCTCATAGAGTACTTGGCATGGGTACACCCGAAGAAGCTTGATATTTCTCATTTGAAGATTTTTGGCTCACCTGTTTACATTCATGTGATGAAGGATGCCAGGAAGAAGCTGGAGCCAAATACAGAAGTTTGGATGTTTGTGTAGTACACAGAAACACCCCATAAGTATCATTTGTATTTTCCAGACAGTCGGATGACTGTTGTGTGATGGGATATAAAATTGAAAGCCATGAAGTTGTCGCTTGAGAGGGAGCTACACTTGCATGCAGAGGAGGAATTTCTATTTCCCAAAGATGAGCCTCTGGATGTGGAACAACCACAGGAGGAGATTCATGGAGTGGAGGAGTACAGTCATGCAGAACCAAACATCAGACAAGGCAGAAAGCGTACCATAGAAGCTGAGATACTGAAGCTTGATGCAGCATAGAATGTAGGAGTCCCTACATCACAGCGCAGATAAAGATAGTCACCTGACCGATATACTAGATACATGGCTCTTATGAGCAATTGTATCGTGACAGAGCCACATTATTTCGAAGAATCAGTGTAGGAGCCCACATGGGTAGATGCCATGGTGGAGGAGTATGAATCCATTGTCAGAAATAGTGCTTGGGAGATTGTTCCAAGGCCGGTGGGAAAATCATTTGTAGGATCAAGATGGATCTACAAGGTAAAGCAAGCTACTGATGGGAGTGTCGAGAAGTATAAGGAAACATTTTTTTCTCGAGGCTTCTCACAGATTGAGGGGATTGACTATGAAGAAACCGTTGCACCTGTCACAAAGTATTCCTCCATATGGACCATCCTTGCTCTCTCAGCGCAGATGAGTTGACACATTCATCAGATGGATGTGAAGACTGCGTTCCTTAATGGGATCATTGAGGAAGAGGTTTACATTGAGCAGCCTGAAGGATTTGAGATCTTCAGCAGCGATTCGCATGTGTGCAGGCTCAAAAGAGTGTTGTATGGGCTGAAACAAGCACACTGTGCTTGGTACACTCAGATCGACAGTTATTTCACTGGACTTGGCTTCACCAAGAGTGAGGCGGATGCAAACCTGTACCAGATTGTGGTGGAGGGTAAGCTTTTAATCATTGTACTTTATGTTGATGATTTAATACTAACAGGTGATGAGCATTTGATACACCCATGCAAGTCAGATCTTGCAAAGGAGTTTGAGATGAAGGATTTGGGCGTCCTTCATTATTTCCTTGGATTGGAAATATGGCAGTGGGAAGGAGAATTGTTTTTGTCTCAAGGCAAGTATGCCTGGGAGATATTGGAGAAGTTTCACATGCAAGGCTGCAAGCCTATCGACACTCCTCTTCTAGGAAATTGGAAGAAAGAGGATGCTACATTGGTAGAGGTAGTGGATGTCACTGTCTATCGACAGTTGGTGGGTTCGCTCATGTATTTAGTTAATACAAGACTGGACATATTCTATGCGGTGAACCAACTTTCACAAGCAATAGTTAAGCCTACGAAGATCTTTTGGAAGGAAGGCAAGCATGTCCTGAGATATCTCAGGGGCACATCTGAGTATGGTTTATGGTACAAACAGATGGAAGAGGTGAATTTTCATGGCTTAACAGATGCAGATTGGGCAGGAAACCCAACAAACAGAAAGAGCACATCAGGATGGATTTTTAGGATTGGATCTACGGCAATTTCTTGGTACAGTAGGAAACAAAGATCTGTGGCACTCAATTCAGTGGAAGCTGAATACATGGTAGTGATTCAAGCTGCATGTGAGGCTATCTGGATGAGGAAGATCCTGGTTGGTTTGTTCGGTTCACATTTAGATCCCACGGTGATTCACTGTGATAATCAGAGTTGCATTAAAATCTCAGTTAATCATGTGTTTCATGATAGATCTAAACATATTGATATCCGGTATCATCATATCATATTTTTTGCAGCGGAAGATCATGTTGCTTCAGTACATTCCTACGAAGGATTAGGATGCAGATATTCTGATAAAGGCGCTCACCAAGAGAAAATTCAAATACCATAGAGGCAGGATCAGGGTGAAGGATAATACCTTTCTTGTTCAGAGGGAGTGTTGAGATTCAACAAGATGATGAGCTTAGTGAAAAGAGTCGCCTTCACTAAGTGGGCCCGCAGGCTATTTTTGGCGCAAGTCTATTTTTAGACTATGTCTATTTTTAGACATGATGATCATATTTCAGAAGTTGTAGGATGCTATTTTTGGATGGTTGATCAAGTTGGAAAAATAGATGAAATTCTAATTTTAGAATGTTGGGCGAAGTCTATTTATATATCGTCAATCTAAAAATAGATGAATGTCGATTATTATTAATAATTAGACTCTAAACATCAACTTATTCTCTTAGAGCACTTCAGTTCAGTGCACAGATGTGGCACATCAGTTTACATAAGGAATTACGCTATTCCTAAGGGTTTACTGGAGCTAATGCATGGAGGAATCAGTTAGAACTCAAGTGGTAGAGTTATGACAGACTTGGAAGAAGTAGTTATGGAGTTGTATTTAGTTTAACTCAGTTAGACTCAGTTGAGCTAGTTGTATCTAGTCTAAATGATTGATACACTAGTGAGAGTGGAGTGAATTAATTAGTTAATTAATTCAAAAATAATAACTCATTAATCAACTGAAAAATACATCAGTTAACTACAGTGCATGGGAGTTTCAGTGGAGACCAGTGGAGAGATAGGTGAAAGGGCAAGATACACTATCTGTTGTGATTATAGTGATGCATTGATTGCATTACACACTCAATGGAGATGCCAATGAGGATTGCGCAGTCAAGGATGGAGTAATTCAAATTCATTCAGAGCTATTCTTCAGCAGAGATTGCGCGGTGTAGGCAGGCTAGCAAGAGGTAGAGATCGGTGCATCGATTTACAAGATTGGTCCTGATTAGTGTATGACAATTGTACTATACTGAGAGATTGTGATAAGCTTTGTATGTTTGTATGATATTTTCATATGATCTCCATGTTACATAATATATAGTTGGGGTTTTTAGCTTCAGGCTTTCCTGGTTAAAAACTGTGTTATGTGCGATTGATTATTTTTGTTTATGCTTCACATGTGCGTGAAATTAATTTTTCCAAAAAATATTAACAAGTGGAATAGATTTAGTATCTTGCATAAATTTAACTAGTGTGAGATCAGGTGGATCTTGGACATATGAATTCGTAGTGCATATAATTTCTATAGTAATTTCAGATTATGAAAATAGTAAATTGAGAAAAAAGCAAGAGAAATGCTAAACAAAAACTAAAATAAACTTAGCTAGAAAACATGAAAAACCTCCTTAGATAGCAGGGCCCCTCTGCTACCAATTCAGTGAAATCCCTTAGCTCCTTGAAGATGTAATCAAAATAGCATCAAAAATTGATCTCCCTTTATTAAAACAGAGTTTGATAAAACAAAGTATCACTGTGATTCTGAATTATGCTATTAACCGTCTCCAATTTCGGTTCTACAGAACTCAATTTATATGAAAACTACATAAATAACTTCGAATATAAATAGCTATAGGTGTAATCTTCAAATTATAATTGAATTGGGACTCTTAGGACTCATGGTTTGCTACGGAGCAAATCAAGAGTCCTAATTCCTGTAAAAAATAGTCTCTTTTACTTTCTCTTTGACTATTGGATTAGACTCATCCAACTATCGATTCAATCCTCGTGGATAGGAAGAAATCATGTAGGAAAGATTCTGGAACTACCCATGTAAGCCTTTTCTTTAATTGACACCTGCATTATATTCAAACACAAAAATGGCTACGGAATGTCTGTCATGTTAATAATTTGTGTGTAACCTTTAAGCAATCCTAATCATTCTTCATTGACTTTAGGCTTATGAAGTGATGAAAGAGTGATGAAATGAAACAATGGTTTGTAAAAGAGAAGGAAATTCTAGGGCTCATCATACCCCCACTGCAAAACCATTGCATGTCCTCATGCAATTTCATCAAAACTTACTCCATGTGCTCTAACACTTCTACTAAAACATCCAGTCTTATTTTTCTGCTTCTTTTGGTGGTTAGTGTCATTCTGGGCTTCTTCATGAGTAATTTTAACCGAATATTTATGAGAGCTCTGTTCAATTTCTTATCCCTCTTCTTTAGTTTCCTATTTTCTTTATGCAGTGTCCCCATTTGTAGAGTGAGAGTATTATTCATAGAATTTTTCAATTTAACCTGTTCTCTCAAGTTCTCATTCAATATCTCCAATTCATAATTATCTTTCTTCAGGGTTTCTATTGGAGGTTCTTGTGGACTGATGGCTCTCTCTTGATTCTTTGAGGCCTTCCTTTCTAGGGATTCCACATAATCATAGATTTGCTGTTGAGCTGGGTCTATATCAGGAGTTCTTCTGCTAGGTTCTTCTTCAAACTAATGTAAAGGAGAGTTTTGAGGACTAAGTATAGGAAATTTATCAACTGGTGTTTGAACCGGGGTCTATTCATCCTCAACATTTATAATTCCTGCTTCCTTAACCAATGTATTTTTCATTATTCCTATGATTCTAGAACTCCTCCTTAACTTTGGTGGATTTTCATTTTCTTCATTAGTATGTTCACTTGTTATCTTTTCTGTTCTTTTGACCCTAATCTGTTTTTTAATCTCTGTCAACTTTTCAGAGATCAATTCTTCATCCTCTTCCTGTGGTGGTGTATCATGTTTATTTTCAATAACTTTATTGGTTTTTCTTCTTCTTCTTCTCCTAATATTTTCTTATTTAGGTGATGTTTCTTCACGTTCTTGAAAATTATTTCTTACAAGAAAATTTTCCCATTTATCTCCTATTTGTGGAATTCAATCAACATCTTTATTAAACCATGGTGGTGTAGAGTAGTTTCTAAAAATTTAACTCTCTTTTGAACATTGGAAGCCATTCTTTTCAAGCTATTGAGTAAAAAGAAAGGTATATTTATCTCACCATCATCTAATAAATTCATTAATAACCTGTTATGGTAAACATACATTGTCCTGAATCTACCTTCACATGTTATAATTTTTTGGAAAATTTAACAGCATGTTTCTCCATCTACTTTTTAAAGATGTGCTCGAAATTCCCTTTCTAAATATTGTGATATCCATACCTGGATTCTTCAGTATCTACTTCCAAGACTCATTATGAAACTCTTTATTCTTGAACCATCATTCTCCTTGTCTTGGCAGTTCTGTGGCCTTGACTACAAATGATTTTGTTATGGTGAATTTAATGTCTCCAATTTCCACTTCTGCTCCATCAAATGATCTAGCAAATGATTTTGTAATCTTTGTGCGAAAGCCATTGAATTTTTCTACAAAAATTAACCACCCAGCTTGCTGTAATAACCCTTTGACTTGTGGGTATCCTTCCAGATACTTGACTCCAACTAGTTATGTTCTTACAATTAACCCCATTTCTTTCTCTGTATAGATTATTTTCCTTTCTTGGTTGTAGGGTTTGATGCTCTGTTTATGAACCTATCTCTTTGTGCCAAAAGATGGAGTATCTGCAAAATGATGCTTCACCCTTAGAGTTACCTCTCTGTACCTAAAAATGGATTGGCTACAGAGTGTGATGGAGGTGAGTGAATGATGGAGATAGTCAAGTTTGTTGGTTTTGATATAGAATGAAATGGCTACGGATCTGCGGAAGGATTTATGATGATTTTAGGAATCATAAGTGAATGATACGATATTAGAGAGACATGGTCTAATAGGTCACCTCTAAGATTATGACCGTTAGTCACTTAATTAATGGTTTAATGATGAACCGTTGTGGAGAATCAGGCAAGGGATATGGTCGAGGTATTTTATGACAAAGGTAGTTCAATTCGAATGATAGATTACTTAGGAAACATATGATTATACATATTGTATCTTTTTCATGTTTTATATTTTTTCTATCAAAATAACTTTGCACAATTTACCTCAGAATCTTTGACCTCGCTGTTTGTTGTGTTTTGTTCTTCATTTTGTGGCATGTTGATCTTTAGAATAGAGTTCCATTGTCCCTTTTTACAATCATATTTCATTTTTTGAAGTAGGTTACAGAGTCACATTAGCTGCAGAACAGAATCAGCTACAGAATGGACAGTTGCATAATGTACCTATCAAAAGAATATGAAATATGGATATGGAATATGAATGTGGAGTGGAATGGAATATGAGTGTGGAGTGGAAAAATGTTATGAAAATGGAAGTTGAATTAGGCAAAATATGGAGTGAAAAATGGATTTGAAATTTCTGTTTTGTAATTATGACTACTCAGTTACAGAAATAGAAAAATTGAAAGTATAGGATGTCAGAAAATTCTGATTTTCACCCTGCACGTTCTGCATAAATATGCCAACCACTGATTGGTTTTCATATTTATACTTTATATATATATATATATATATATATATATATATATATATATATATATATATATATATATATATATATTGATATATAATTGAAAAATATAAGCTAAGTTAGTGAATTCTTCTTCACTAAATTCAGATCAATGTTATCCTGAAATTTTCTGACAAATTATTCTCTTGAAAGTGGTTTATGATACACTTTCAGTCTATGTCCATTTACAAGAAATGATACCTTTTTTTCATCTATTGTTCTAATCTTTACTGCTCCATTTTCAAATATTTTCTCAATCTCATTTGGACCAAGCCAATGAGTTTGAAATTTA
Source organism: Pinus albicaulis (assembly GCA_034641835.2). Lineage (NCBI taxonomy): Eukaryota > Viridiplantae > Streptophyta > Pinopsida > Pinales > Pinaceae > Pinus > Pinus albicaulis. Next base: position 1,775,112,945 of record CM076580.1, read on the forward strand.
CCCTGAAAATCCTTGAATTTTGAATCAAAAAAGAGTGCCCAATCACCTTCTTGAAATTTCTTCTCTTTGATATACTTGTCATGCCATTTAGTCCTTTGATGCTAGACTATGCTTGTTCTTTGGACTACATCTTGTCTGATCTCATCTAGTTCATTAATTTTCTCCAGTCTGTGCTTCTGTCAAATCAAGTCCTAGTTGGACTGCCATCTTGAAAGTTTTGATCTGAAAATCTATCGGGAATAGGACCTATTTTCCATAAAAAATTTCATAAAGAGTATGTCCTATTTTGTTTCTCCATGTAGTTTTGTAAGGCCATAAGGCTTCAGGAAGCCTCTCTGCCCAATCTCTTCTATGCAGATGAACAATCTTTGTAAGAATCCCTTCGATCATCTTATTGGTAGATTCAACTTGGCCATTTTCTTTTGGATGGTAGGGAGTAGACTTCATATGCTTGATTTTTTAATTCTCTTCCATTTTCTCTACCAAATTGGATGTGAATTGAGCTCCTTGATCTGTGAAAATTTCTCTTGGAACACCAAAACGAGTAAAAATATCCTCAAAAAGAAAGTTGACTACAGATTATTCATTAGCAAAGGATAATGCCTTAGCCTCTACCCATTTAGTGACATAATCAGTACATACTAGGATATACTTCTTTTGTTTTTATTGAGGATTAATAGGTCCTACAAAATCGAAAGCCCATTTTTCAAAAGGTTCAATATGTACCTAAGGCTGTAATGGCATTTCATTTGAAGGAGAAGGTTTTCCTACCCTTTGAAAAATGTCACACCTTAGGACATATTCTTTAGCATCTTTGAAGATGGATGGCCAATAATATCCCAGATGAAGTATTTTATAGGTTGTCCTATTATTAGAAAAATGTCCACCATAGGGTTCATCATGACATGCCTTAATAATTTCAAGCATCTAATCTTCGAACACATCTTATGATCATAAGGTCTAGACCTGTTCTATATAATTCATTAGTAATCCATGAAAATTTTGCACTTGCTTGAATGATTCTTATTTTTTCTCTAGCATTCATATTTGAAGGAAATTTTCCTGAAACTAAATAATTGGCAATGTCTGCAAACCAGGGAGTTTGAGTAGTTATTGCAAAGAGATATTCGTCAGGGAATTTGTCTTCAACTGGAGTATTGTCTTTTATATTTTGGATTCTAGATAGAAAATCAACAACTGTATTTCGTTTTCGAGGCCTATCTAGAATAGTAATGTTAAATTATTGTAAAAGCAATAACCATCTTATGACACTGCCATTAGTGATGGATTTATTCATTAAATACCTAATTGCAGAGTGATCTATGTGAACAAAGGTTTCATAGCTTGTTATGTAATGTCTAAACTTATTGATAGCATGAACAACAACAAAGAATTCTTTTTCTGTTACAGTATAATTCAACTCTGGAGGATTCAAATTTTTACTTGTATAGTAGATGGAATAAGGGATCAGGTCTTTTTGTCCTAACATAGCTCCTAGAGCTGTTTCCGAGGCATCTTTTGATATGTGAAAAGGTAATTTCCAGTTAGGCCCTCTTAAAATGGGTGCTTTAGAGATTTTTGTTTTCAAGGTTTCAAATGCTAATTGGCAGTCAAAATTCCATTTGAATTCACAATCTTTGGTGAGTAGTTTGAAAAGTGGAGATGCTATCTTGGTGAAGTTCTCTATAAACTTTCTATAGTATCCTGTAAATCCTAGAAAACCTCTAACATCTTTCTGGCCACTTGGAACTAATAGTCTAGAGATTACTTCAACTTTTGACTCATCTACTCTAATTGCATCTCCTGAGATATGATGTCCTAGAACAATCCCTTCAGTAAACATCATGAAACATTTCTCATGACTTAATGAAAGGTTTGCTTCTTTACACCTTTTCATAACTTTTTCCAATTTTTCTAAGGCTTCTTCAAATGTATTACCATAGACTGTAAAGTCATCCATGTATACTTCTACACAATCATGTATTAAATCTGAAAAGATTCCTAGTACTACCCTTTGGAATGTTACAGGTGCATTACATAGTCCAAAAGGTAGTACTTGGTAGTCATAAGTTCCCCAAGGACAGGTAAATGTGGTTTTATCTTGATCTTTAAGTGCAACTTGAATTTGATTTAACCACTAAAACCATCCAGAAATGAGAAGTACCTTTTTCCTGCGAATGTATCTAACACCTGATCTATAAAAGGTAAAGGAAAATGATATTTAAGAGTAAATTTATTTAATTCTTGATAATCAATGCATACCCTCCATTTACCATTTTCTTGGGTACAATCACCAAAGGAGAAACCCATTGACTATCTGAAATGGGATAGATAAAGTTGACATTTAGTAATTTCTACAACTCTTCTTTAACAATCTCCCTAAGAATTGGATTCATCCTTCTCTGAGGTTGTCTGATTGGTTTACAATTTTCCTCTATGTAGATATGATGAGTGCAAGTATTAGGATTGATCCCTTTCATATCAGTGTATTCCCATGCATATGCAGAGGAATGTCTCTCTAGTGTTTTAACTAGGTCTTCTTGTTGCAATTTTTCTAGGTTTTTATTTATGTTCAAGGTTTTTCCTGGAAATATTTCAATTGTAGAGCTGCCAAATTATTCCATAGAGTAAAAAGACATTTTCTTTGATGACAAAAATTCAATATTAGATTCTTCTTGAAAATTTTCAGGTATATATTCTAAAGAAGATTCATAATTTTCTAGGACATTTAGAATCTGACTATCTTCACTAATATTTGAAATAGTGAAGAGAGGCTGTATATCTTCTTCATCATCAATCCATTGATTGTCATCTATTTATGTGATTGTTCTTGTTGGAGGATATAAAGTGAATTTCTTGGTTGAACTACCATCAGAGATGTACATATCACCGATCTACAGTTGATGAAAGCATCAGTTGTGGCTAACCAAGGTATTCCTAGTATAATAGGATGTCCTCCTAGATCATTTTTAGGAGTTAGGATCATAAAATCCATAGGATACTCCCAAGAATCTAAGGACATTGAAATATATTCTAAAACCCCATCTGGTTTAATTATAGACCTATTTGCTAATTGTAGTAATGTGGGTGTATAAAGAAGATTAGGAAGCTTTAGTTGTCCCATGATTTGCTTACCAATGATGTTTATTGCTGCTCCTAGATCAATTAATGTGTTTGGAATTTCAATTCCATTGATATGCGTTTTGAAAAATGGGCTTCCAGGATCCAGATATTTTGGAATGGCAATCTTTCCCATCATTATATCTGCTATTTTTCCCACCAGTTGTATTTTCTTTATTTCTTTTATTTTCCTTCCTGTTTTTTTCATACTCAACTCCTTTATTTTTTTAGCTAAGATTGGCATTTCCTTGATGGCTTGTAATAATGAAATTTTAATACAAACATTTCTCAATTCATCTAGGAAATCATAGTTAGGTAGCACAATTTTTTCTCTACACCTTTATCAATTTGTAATCTTTCAAGAAAAGGAGGTGTAGAAGTGGATATTGATGGTTTCTCTAACATAGGAGTTGAAGTAATGTGTTCTTTCTATTTTTTTTTCAATAATTTGGTTTTGAAGAGATGTGATTTCTTCAAAACTTTTATTAACTTGTAAAGAATCTTCCTCATAATTGTTTTTTTCTTGTATGATTACAGAAGGCTTCTTTTTTCAAGTATCCTTCCATACCTAAGTTGGACATCATTAATTTCTAGAGGAGTAATCAAATAAGTTGGAAATTGTTGACCTTCTATCATACAGGTATTTTGAGGGTTTTTATTGTTAGGGTTTGGTACTGGTTGGGCAGGTAACTAGTTTGATTTCTGTGGAAATGGTAGTGGAAGTGGACTTTTATTTTGGGTTTGAGGTTGTGGATTTTGTTAGGGTCCCGTGATTTGGCAGATTGGCAAGCCAAATGACAGGGTAACATCAAACAAACTTTGGAGCCCAAGGATGTCACCTTCCTAGACTCAGAGATGGCTCTCTCTATTTATGCAAAGGATATGAACTTGTTTTCCTTCTATGTATATGATTTTAGGCTAGTTGTTAAGTGTGCTTTGGTTTGTTTTAGATTTTTGAGGGAAGAACTGATCAAAAGATAAATAGATAACAAGATATTAGATCAACTGGGCTATGGGGTCGATAAGGTCGAGACTGCCTCAAAGGGTGGAGAAGGTATATTGTAGGGCTGATTTGGTCGAGGTAAAATAGATTCTTTTAGGTGGAACGAAATGGGATGGACACTAAGTTTGTGAAATACAAAGATATTTTAAACATAAATAGTTAATCAACAAGCATTCATAAGTTAGGGCTAACCATTGGTCTCTATGAACGAAACTTAAACTAATAAATGCATAAAATAAACATTGCAGTGATGCATGGAAGTATAAGACCCTCCAACTTTTGGAAATCGCCTTCAGACTTTGGGAAAAACAAATAATATGAACAAAAAACTCAATCTACAAAGAGAGAACTCCTAGACATCATATTTTGAGTTATTGGGAACTTTGAAAGTAGAATGCAAAGTTTTAGCCAAAGGGCAAGATCGAAACAAGACCTCCTTGGTTCAACTAAGACAATCAACCATTCAAAGAGAGATTTCATAGATGGAGCTTTGACTATCCATGAGTAAGCAGGGTGTACCATGAATCATACTTAGCATGAATAACAAACATTAATTAAATAAGTAAAAAAGTTCTTTAGTAATCAAAGAGCAGTTAAGAATTCTTTGATATGACTAAGAAAGAAGAAAACAAAGAAGCTGCAAATGAATCAGGAAATTTGAGGTGCCTCCATGGGCATGTCTCAAACTTATCTTTACTGCACTACAACAAGCAAGAAGCATGGAAAAATATTTGGAAAATGAGAAAACATAAAAAAATAAGAACACTATACCATTCACCAAGCCATGGAATCCTACACGCAATCCTTCTCCACCATCCAAGTCAAGCAAGAGATCATCAACATCACAAGACAAGTGTTTCTTGAAAGCTCATAGTGCTATTTTATTGCTCTTCTAACATCAAGTTCAGCCTTGTTCACAATGAAATATCTTGGAATAAATAGGCCAAAGAGAAGGAAAATCTCCTAGAGCAACTAGCAAACCCATTGGCCTATTACAAATATCTGATTTTGTCCTTGAGGATTTGCAAAGCCCAAGGCACAAAATATCTATGAAAATATCCTAAAAAAGCTAAAAAAGGAAAATAAATTGATTTTTCCCAACTAAAAATGGCCGAAAAAGGCTAAACGCACATTTTGAAAAGCCACTTCAGAAAAATGCATTTTTCACCAAAATGCTTCAGAAAATTTGTAGCAAAACATTCCCCGTCTTGTCGGCAATTTTTGGAGGACCTCTTGATGTCAAAACAAGGCTCGTGATAGCTAGTTAGAAAGCCCTAGATGTCTAGTTTCTGAAAATACTTAATTTTCCCCAAAATTATCAATGGAATTATGTGAGAGGTTGACCTGAGTAGAAAAAACCAGAAATTAGCCCTTTGCTGATGTGTGGGCAGAGTGTCGAAAAAGTGAGTGTTTTTTGCCTCTTTTTGGAACCAAAAACTCTTCAATTGATCTGAATTTTTCTCAGTAGATGCCTCTAAATTTAATGCATCCAATGATACCACTCTCAACAGTTGAGAATTCTCCAAACAAAGATGGTGATGCCCATGATTTTCTGCAAATAAGCCCAAAAATGTCAAAAAAAAAACTTGTCGAAATATGCCCAATTTTGGTGAGCAAGTTCTTCATTGGTTTCTAGAATCATGTAGAGAAGCGGAGGCCAAAATTTCAAGCTTTGATGTGCCTTTCCCCACTTTTTCTACTGGGTGCCTCTTTCGGGGCGCCTTGAGCTTTTCTTGTGTAACCTTCAATTTCATTCGAGCAAACTGATTTAGCTTTTTGTAGTGCCCGGTCATTTTCTTTTGAAGTCTTAAGTCTCTGTTAGCTCTTTCTAACTTATCCTCCAAGTGTTTATTTTCCCTTTCAAGCCATGCTTCTCTATTATTTTCTATTTCTTGGGTGAGTAAAGAAGTAAGAGGAAATGATCGGACAAGGGCTGCCTCTTCTTCTTTCTATTTCTCCAAAGCTCTATTGAGAACCATAGTCCTAGGCCTCTTCCTCCTTGGTTGTTCTTCTTCTTCAGCGTTATTGAATTCTCCCATAAGTTCTTCCAACTTGACTTGTGCTTTGGAGGCTTCCCTTTGGTACTTGAAAGCCCGGGCCTCATAAACTACCATGTGAACATTTATTTGTTTGTTTTGTGTCTGCAGAACATGTATCAAGTCCTTTGACCTCTCTAGATCAGCTCTTAGGTCATGAATTTGTGCCTCTCTCTTCAGTAAAAGAGTTTTAAGAAATTTAGCTTCATTATCCCCATCATCACTGTCTATTTGGATGATGTCAAAATCCCTTTCCTTCTCATGGCTACTCTCCTCTTTTTCCTTCCCTTTGCCTTTGATAGGTTTCTTGGCCTTTGTCCTTCTTGGCACTTCAATGATAGCTTGCTTGGGCAACTTGCCTTTGGTTCTGAGTGCCCTAGTAACATTGGGATTTACTATTGGAGTGGTATTTTTTGTTACTGATCTAGTGCTTATAGGCTTTGTCACTTTCGGAGGAGGAGTCATGGCCCCTTTCCTAGGAGAGGTAGCAGGAACATGCTCTACTAGGTCTTTTACCTTGCTGCTTCCATCATCATCTTTGTCACTGTTTTCCTCCTTTTTAAGATTTCCTTGTTTGTATTTATCATTGATATGCTCATGGTCACTGATTTGGCCCTTTTTCTCTATGCTGCCCTCTTTGGAATGCTTACTGCCTGGTGTTTGATTGTCATTATCCTTGCTGGATGGAGGGCTTTCTTGCTTTTCACCATAAGTGTTTTGACTGCCACTTTGTATGCCTTCTTGAAGGCTGCCTTGTTTACCTCTGTCCCTACTTTGTTCCTGACTGTTGGGCTCTATATCCTCACTGTTTTGTGGCTCATTCCCATCATGCTCACTGCTGTGTGAGCTGCCGACAGTTTCCTCTTTATGATTGCTATGCTCTTCATCAATTTGTTCCAGCTCATCATCATTTCCTTCTTTATGCTCATTGTCATGCTTGGATTCTTTATTTTTTCCCTCCTCGTCACTATCTTGTCCTTCACTTTGTCCTTCTTGATCACTATTTTTCCCCTTGTCACTTTTCTCTTCTTGATCATTATTTTGTCCCTTCTCACTTTGCTCTTCTTCACTTTCGTTTATAGAAGATTTTTGTTTCTTAGGAGTGGATTTAATAGAAGAAGGAGACACATGATGAGTGGATGGTGAGGAAGGCACATGACATGAAGAAGTAGTGGCAAAATCCAGATGTCAAATGAAAGAGTCCCAAGAAATTCCATTTTTCTCAAGTTGATGGAGGATGATGATCTTGATAAGGGAATGATGAAAAATACAAGCTTGTTGTTGAGAGGAGGGCTTCTTTTGGACATTAGAGGCCATCTTGTTAATGCTTCTATAGAGGAAAAAAGGCAGGTTTAGCAATTGAGTTCTTGTGAAGTGCATAAGAAGCCTGATATGGTAAGCATAAAGCCGGGAAAACCTCCCTTCGCATGTGAAATACTTCATGATGATTTTCATAAGAGGAGCATAGCTAGTCAACAAGTAGGAAAAAGGAAAAATAGCAGGGAAGGAATCCCGATGTTATGGTTTTAAGAAAGGTTTGTAGTGATTCAAACCTAGGTATGTTTGCTTGAACCATTTTTCTCCAATATATGGAATTTTGGTAGCTTTGGAGATAACCCTAGGAGAGAGCTTGAAATCTAAAACTGCTAGATGAGCATGCTTCCCTTGCAGCCTTAAAGAAAACAAATGTTTCAAGGGAAGATGAATTTTCACCTCTTGAACCTTTTGACAAAATTCCAAGCATCCTACTTCATGAAAGTTAAAGAGCACTGAAGGGGATGCATTCACTTCCTGAGTTGAAAAAGGCTCATACCTTCTTTGAGGACCACTCCTACTATCTTGCTTAGGAGGAATTTTGCTTCTGAGATCCTTTACTGACTTACCAAGGAAAAAAAATTTAGGTGTTTTTTTGAAAAATGCCCTAAATCAAAATACTTCTTACTCTTTTGAAAAACTAAGTCTGTCCTTAGTTAGCCAACAAGTTTGTTTAAACAAAACCAGCTCTCTTTGACCTTGACAATATGAACTCTTCTCTCTCAGACCACTGTTTTCTGTAGTTATTTGAAGCAAGAAAGAGGTTCCCTTGAAATCACTATCTCCTTTGGTATCATTGTTTTAAGGGACTGATCTAAAACAAAGACTGTACCCTTTAGAAAAACACTGTGTTCTGATTTTGAATAAACTGCCCTCCTTTGATGTTATTTCTTCTCTAAAACAAAGATAGGTTTCTTGTCACTGAGTATTAGGCCCTTCAAAAAAACTCCATTCTGTGTTTATGGAAACTGTACACATTCTTTACTACTTCAAAGCACAAAAAGACCTTTCAAGCTGGCATAATTAACCCCTTCTTTAACCACTGTTTATCTTTGAAATTTTTTGTAAACCATTCCTCAAACTCAAACATTAGCTAGGAGGCAAGGAATACCTTTGAAACAACTAATTTTATGCCTTTTGAGCATTAGTGCAATGTACAAGGAAGCACGTTCAAAACAGGTGGATGAGCGGGCATTGAATGCAGAACTCACCATGCAGAAGGCCTGTCGGGTGGGCCTCGGGCACCCACTGAATTCCAGCACAGGCGTGTCGTGCTAGGCTATAGGTACGCTATGCCTTTGTGTTAACTCTTCAGTCAGGCACACACAGGCACGCCACGCAAGTATACAGGCATGCCGCGCTTAAATTTAAGCCCAAAATTCATCAAAATTGCCCAAGACTTGTTTATTTCTTCAGTGAGGAGGCTAATGAACATTTCTTTGAGTATTTAAACTTGGTGAGGGATTTTTTAAAAGGCCTTTTCCTCCTTTTTAAAAACGAAAAAAGATCTTATGCTTTTGCAACCTTTTAGAGTGATTTTATGCCTTTTTGAAGATGTTTTTATAAAAATATCAATCACTATAGAATTGAAACCTTATGTACTCATTTGTTGAAGTAAGAGGGTATTTTTGAACCGAGACTAGACCCACTACTGTTCATCAAGGAGGTGAATTTTAAAAACCACTAATGTAACTTCTTAAGACCATATAAAAGCAACAGTGTTGTTCTTATGCACATTGAAAGTTATTCTTCATGACTGTGATATGTCTTATTTCCTTGAAGGCTGTTTTGAAACCTGGAACATTATGTCAAGGCCTTTCTTATCCTTACTGTCTCTTTGTATGCATATGTAGAAGTTGGTTTTAAAAATCAGACTTGGTCTACTCTCCTTGGCCTTTCAGATGAGGTTGTTTCTAGCCAAAATTTCACCCTTAGATTTAGTTTGAAGGAGATCTTTATAAACAGAGTAGTGGAGGCCTTTTGACACCGTGATGTTACTGCTTAATTGATGATTAAACACAGGCATTCAAACTATAGATTTTCATTTGATCCACTGATCTTCACCCTTGTCTTTCAAACAGAGAAATCACTCAAACACCACTGGAAACATTGCTGATGCATCTTTTGTTTCATTCGTGGGAAGGAGGTGGCCTATAATTTTTGAAGTCACTTAAAACATCTTAACCCTCTTCTTTTAAATGAAGGAGTTTCTACTACCCTATTCCTAACAATTTGCTCTTGTTTGAAGGAGGTTATTACTGTGCTTTTAACCATATGCTCTTGTTCGGAGGAGGTTCTTACTGTGCTTTTAACCATCTGCTCTTAATGAAGGAGGTTAGCACTGTGGATATGATATTTCATCTATTTCAAAACTATATCACCTTTCTGCAAATCAAATGTCTCTACTTGGTATTGTGTTAAATAGGCAACAATTTTCTTTATGAGATATGTTCTGAGATATGTATTCTTTGTAAAAGATCCCTGTGAACCTTTAGAACAGAAACCATATGACTTTTATATGTAGAGTAGCTGCTTGCTTAGACCTAGTTGACTAACCTTCCTTGACTGTGTTTGCAGAGGCATGTTGAAATTCCTTTTTGCAGGAGATGATGAAAAGATTGTTGATCAACATAACATCAACCCTTTGCATTCATATGACTTGGAGGCTACTCTCTGTTTTTTAGGCAACTTTGGCTTTCAAACCATAGCTATTGGTAGCCCTTTACTTACTGTATTTCATTTTTTTTACTAATGGTGAACTAACTCATCATGAAGGACCATTTTGACCTTTTCCTTTTTCTCTTTTTCACATTTATCATCACTACAATCACACCCCTGCAGAGATGTAAAAAAATATGAATTTGAACCTTTGAGAGCTTCCTTGGTGTCTTATGGAGATTTTTCCTGACCTAAGCATATTCTTTGAGACAGTGAACATGCTTATCTTTTTATGTTTTGGATCTTTGCTGAACTTCTTCTGGACTAAGACAAAATGACCTCTTAGTGGTGTGCGACCTATGGATGGATCAAGACTTGTTTTGCAAATTAGGAGCTGATTTAGGGCTGACAGGTACTGAACAGAGGCTTTTGGCTCGGGATGTTTTTGCCAAGGAAAGGACTCCTTAAAACACCACTATCTAACTTAGGGGTGATCTTGACATATTCCGAGTGTTTTATTTGGTATGATTAGATCTTTAAATGACAGATAACTAGGGATAGGGTTGCAGACACTTTTGTCAATAGTTGGATAATGAATGGCTTGAGGAATAAGGGTAAATGAAAGTAGATAACTTTCAACTATGACAGCTATGGAAAGGTTTATTTTGCTGAAACCAGATAGGTCTTGACAAATAGGTTTTTTCTCATCATAGGCTGACCGGAAAGGGGTAGGAGGACAAAAATTGTTTAGGGGTGTTTTTTAGATGACAGATTTGACATTTTGTAGATCAAATTCTAGAAAACTCAGCTAAGGAAACTAGTCATCAATAACAGGTAAAAATACTAATGACTAACAGTGGCTCCATTTGGGGAGGGCACCTCCTTTTCAGGAGGTGTCCAGAATTTCAGATCTCTGGCTTTTGAAGACCAGTGCCTTATCCATTAGCGCACATTTCTTTCTTTCTTGATGCTCTTTCTGAAAATTGACAGCATGATTAGCATCAAAGTCATCTCTACCTACCCATCTATATTTCCTAATATTTTTTGTTCTTTTAGGTGCATTTGGACTAGCAACCCTTTGACATGATATTTTTGAAAAAGACACTATCTAATTCTACACTTATATCCGCCAGGAGTTCAGATTAAACTGATGAACTCCTTTGTTTGTCTACCTATGCTAGATCAACTGTCAAGATTAAGCTATTTGATAGGATTTGATTCACTAAAATAAAACATGAAATTGAAAAATGATCGAATCAGGAATAGACAGTCTGATTTGTCATGTATTTGTGGCATAAAAGACAAGCTGCACAAAAATATTATTTTGTACGAAAATAAGATTTAGAAAAATTAGGGCTAGGATACATAGTTTGTTTTTCATCCCTGTTTTCCTCTTTGGTTCTATTTTGAGCATGTGGAGCCAATATCTTTTCCTAATCTACTGTCTTTGACAAGTCAATCTTACACAATTTGACTATCCCTTATTTCACTAACTTATCAGCAATAAATTTAAAACATGTTCAGTTATGATTAGGCTAGATAACTGAACAAGAAATATTTTAAGCACTAGTAGTGGCATTTAGACTTGTGCACTTTCAGCATGACTCTTTTTTGAACATGGGGCTTTTTTTGTTTTAGAATCTCCCCTCTTTTTCTACTTTTCTTGTTATTTTTGTGTTTTCTATTTTTCTCAAAACAAACTGAAAGAAATATGCTCATGGGGCTGAGCTTATTTTTCATGCCTATCTATTCTATTATAACCTATACATGATAGACATTTATTTGGTGAACTCTTCTTTCCAATATAACCAGTCAAGTAGATGATTATCAGATGATTACCGTGAACTCTTCTTTCCAATCTTTCGACACAGAATCCTCCTCAAAATTTCATCATCCTCCTCAACCTCATCATCAAAGCTGAAAAATTGCCGATCTTCAATTATGTGAAAGTTATTGTTGATGGGCTGATATGAAGTGCAACAAAGGGTAAGAGATCCTTCACTTACTTCTGAACTTTCAAGGCTTCCCTCATCAGTGTCATAGGTGACCTATTTTGGTTGCTTGATGCTTTCAATCTGATGATAGTGAACTTCATCCCATAAATCAACTTTTGATGGCTCTGCAAGGTTAGCTTCTACTTGGATATCATAATCATCAATATATTGATCAAACCTTGGAGAATCATTAATATAAGTAATGTCACCAGCCATATATATTGGAATGTCAGATTATTTCTCTTCGGATTGATTTACAAATCCATTTTTTGACTTACGGTATGCAAGATCAGAGGCTGATTGTATGTTTATGAGTTGATCTAGCTCTTCTTTAGTCAAAAAGGGAGGAATTTTCATCTCTCTTTGGATATAACTACAATGACCTTCTTTCTCTTGGGAAGCCATTTAGAAGAGGAGTACTTTTTAATACCAATTTATGAGATTATGAATCACTTACTTTGATGATCCCATGGGTTGTATTTTATTTCCTCGATTGTTTTCATCTTCAACCAATTCTTTGTGATGTTGAGGATAGTTAAGATGTAATTCATGAGTTTCTTCGATGGATTTTCTGGAGGCCATCCATTCATATGAACTCAAATGATTTAAATCATAAGGGTAGAGAACCTAAAGGTTTTGATTCTTCTTCCATCTCAGATTTGATTTCATCCTCAATCAACTCTTCTTGGCCATCTTGATGGTTAGTTTGGGTAAGAAATGTATGGATCTCCTCTAAAAAAACCTCAGGATGCCAATTTCCTAAGTTTTCATCAATGTTCACAAGGTGTTGTATAAGTTCTTCAGATTGATCGCAACAATTTTCAGCTAATGATAGAGATGTACAATGCCCTATATAGTGTTTATAAAATATTTTGTGGAAATCCTTCAAAGAAAACAAGATGCCAGGTTCTAGGCCTTCATACCATTCTCTTGCCTTTCCTTCTAATGTCCCCATGAACATTTTCATGAGGCAGTCATCATGCCATTCAACCTTTAACCTCCATACATGTATATGAAAATTGATGAGGTGTAACAATGGGTCATCAACCTTTTCATCTCGAAAGATAGGTAGGTTTTCTATCCAATTTACGTCTTTAGGAATTTTGTGTGGGAATCCAGGGATATGTTCTCTGCTCATCGGAGCATATCTCCTTTGTGTCCTTGGATCCATCTTTGTTAATCAGAAAGGGTCACTGTGTCTTTTCAATCAGTCTAAAGTTCTCTACCAGTGGAGTCTTTTGGTCTAATGAAGGTTGTGGAGTCGCCAGGTGGAGGATTTGAACTGTGTTTTCCACCATCAGCATGATTGGGATTGCTTAATGCATTCCGAGGAGACTTTATAAGGACTAGTGGAGTAATAGGCCTACTGGAGGCTAGTGGAGTCGCCAGGTGGAACTTGGTTGTTTTTGTAAAGATGTAGCTATGGTCCACCACCAGTAACTAGGGAAAAACCAATCTGGGAATGTTTTGGGGTTTTCCTTGTGCTTTATGTGCACTCTGTTCAGAGTGTTCACATGATGACATGATTCATCACTTTCTAGGCATCGTGAAGCAAAAATATTTACTCTAAATGATTCCAGAAACATCATTTAAATGAAAGACTATCCAAATCTAAGATCTTGCTAGACTCTGTTATGTACTGGAAGTCCCACCGTGATCGCCATTATGTTAGTGTCTCGTGATTTTGCAGATTGGCTAGCCAAGTGACAGGGTAACATCAAACCAACTTTGGAGCCCAAGGACCTAGCCTTCCTGGACTCAGAGAGGGCTCTCTCTATTTGTGCAAAGGATATGAACTTGTTTGCTTTCTATGTATATGATTTTAGGCTAGTTGTTAAGTGTGTTTTGGTTTGTTTTAGGTTTTTGAGGGAAGAACTGATCAAAAGATAAATAAATAACAAGATATCAGATCAAATGGGATATGGGGTCGATACGGTCGAGACTACCTCAAAGGGTGGAGAAGGTATATTGCAGGGCTGATTTGGTTGAGGTAAAATGGAATTCTTTTAGGTGGAATGAAATGGGATGGACACTAAGTTTGTGAAATACAAAGAGATTTTAAACATAAATAGTTAATAAGCAAGCATTCATAATTTAGGGCTAACCATTGGTCTCTATGAATGAAACTTAAACTAATAAATGCATAAAATAAACATTCCAGTGATGCATGGAAGTATAAGACCCTCCAACTTTGGGAAATCACCTTCAGACTTTAGGAAAAACAAATAAGATAGACACACAACTCAATCTACGAAGACGGAACACCTAGACATCATATTTTGAGTTATTGGGAACTTTGAAAGCATAATGCAAATTTTTAGGCAAAGGGAAAGATCGAAACAAGACCTCCTTTGTTCAACTAAAACAATCAACCATTCAAAGAGAGATTTCAGAGATGGAGCTTTGACTAGCCATGAGTAAGCAGGGCGTACCATGAATCATACTTAGCATGCATAACAACCATTAATGAAATAAGTAAACAAGTTCTTTAGTGATCAAATTTCAGTTAAGAATTCTTTGATATGACTAACAAAGAAGAAAACATATAAGCTGCAAATGAATTAGGAAATTTGAGGTGCCTCCATGGGAATGTATCAAACTTATCTTTACTGAACTACAACAAGCAAGAAGCATGGAAAAATATTTGGAAAATGAGAAAACATAACAAAATAAGAACACTATACCATTCATCAAGCCATGGGATCCTACATGCAATCATTCTCCACCATCCAAGTCAAGCAAGAGATCATCAACATCACAAGACAAGTGTTTCTTCAAAGCTCATAGTGCTATTGTATTTCTCTTTTAACGTCAAGTTCAGCCTTGTTTACAATGAAATCTCTTGGAATAAACAGGCCAAAGAGAAGGAAAACCTCCTAGAGAAACTAACAAGCCCATTGGCCTATTACAAATATTTGATTTTGTCCTTGAGGATTTGCAAAGCCCAAGGCACAAAATATCAATGAAAATATCTTAAAAATGCTAAAAAGGGAAAATTAATTGACTTTTCCCAATTGAAAATGGGGGGAAAAAGCTAAACGCACATTTTGAAAAGCCATTTCAAAAAACTGCATTTTTCACCAAAATGCTTCAGAAAATTAGCTGCAAAGAATTCCCTGTCTTGTGGGAAACAATTGGAGGACCTCCCGATGTCGAAAGGAGGCCCGTGATGGCTCGTTGGAAATCCTTGGATGTATAGCTCTTGAAAATAATTAATTTTACCCAAAATGATCACTATAAGTATGTGAAAATTTGACCTGAGTGGAAAAAACCATAAATTAGCCCTTTGCTGATATGTGGGCAGAGTGTCTAAAAAATGAGTGTTTTTTGCCTCTTTGGGGGACCAAAACATCTTCAATTGATATGAATTTTTCTAAGTAGCTGCCCTTGAATTTAATTCATCCAATGATACCACTCTCAATAGCTGAGGATGCTCCAAACAAATATGGCGATGCCCATGATTTTCTGCAAAGAAGCCCAAAAATGTTAAAAAACAAAAACTTGTCGAAATATGCCCAATTTTGGTGAGCAAGTTCTTCATTGGTTTTTAGAAACATGTATAGAAGTGGAGGCAAAAATTTCAAGCTTTTATGTTCCTTTCCCCACTTTTTCTACCAGGCGCCTATTTCGGGCCGCCTTGAGCTTTTCTTGTGTAACCTTCAATTTCCTTCGGGCAAACTAATTTAGCTTTTTGTAGTGCCTGGTCATTTCATTTTGAAGGCTTAAGTCTCTGTTAGCTCTTTCTGACTTATCCTCCAAGTGTTTATTTTCCCTTTCAAGCCATGCTTCTCTATTATTTTCTTTTTCTTTGGTGAGTAAAGATGTAAGAGGAAATTATCGGACAAGGGCTGCCTCTTCTTCTTTCTGTTTCTCCAAAGCTCTTTTGAGACCCATAGTCCTAGGCTTCTTCCACTTTGGCTGTTCCTATTCTTAAGTGTCATTGAATTCGCCCATAAGTTCTTCCAACTTGACTTGTGCTTTGGAGGCTTCCCTTTGGTACTTAAAAGCCCGGGCCTCATAAACTGCCATGTGAACATTCATTTGTTTGTAATGTGTCTGCGGAACATGTATGATGTCCTTTGACCTCTCTAGATCAGATCCTAGGTCATGAATTTGTGCCTTTCTGTTTAGTAAAAGAGTTTCAATAATTTTAGCTTCATTATCCCCATCATCATTGTCTATTTGGATGATGTCAAAATCCCTTTCCTTCTCATGGCTACTCTCCTCTTTTTCCTTCCCTTTGCCTTTGATAGGTTTCTTGGCCTTTGTCCTTCTTGGCACTTCGATAATAGGTTGTTTGGGAAACTTGACTTTGCTTCTGAGTGCCCTAGTAACATTGGGATTTACTGCTGGAGTAGTCTTTTTCATTGTTGATCTAGTGCTTCTAGGCTTTTTCACTTTCGGAGGTAGAGTCATGGCCCCTTGCCTAGGAGAGGCAGCAGGCACATGCTCTACTAGGTCTTTTACCTTGCTGCTTCCATCATCATCTTTGTCACTGTTTTCCTCCTTTTGCAGATTTCCTTGTTTGTCTTTATCACTGATATGCTCATGGTCACTGATTTGGCTCTTTTTTTCTATGCTTCCCTCCTTGGAATGCTTACTTCCTAGTGTTTGATATCCATTATCCTTGCAGCTGGAGGGCTTTCTCGCTTTTCACCATAAGTGTTTTGGCTGCCACTTTGTATGCCTTCTTGAAGGCTACCTTGTTTACCTCTATCCCTACTTTCTTCCTGACTGTTGGGCTCTGTATCCTCACTGTTTTGTGCCTCATTACCATCATGCTCGTTGTTGTGTGAGCTGCCAACAGTTTCCTCTTTATGACTATTGTGCTCTTCATCAATTTGTTCCAGCTCTTCATCATTGCCTTCTTTATGCTCACTGTCATGCTTGGATTCTTCATTTTGTCCTTCCTCATCACTAGCTTTTCCTTCACTTTGTCCTTATTGATCACTTTTTTTCCTCTTGTCACTTTGCTCTTCTTGATCACTTTTTTTTCCCTTCTCACTTTGCTCTTCTTCACTTTCATTTATAGGAGATTTTTTTTCTTAGGACTGGATTTACTAGAAAAAGGAGAAACATGATGAGTGGATGGTGAGGAAGGCACATGAGATGAAGAAGCAGTGGAGAAATCGGGATGTGAAATTAAAGAGTCCTAAGAAATTCCATTTTTCTCAAGTTGATGGAGGATGATGATCTTGATAAGGGAATGATGAAAAAGAAAAACTTGTTGTTGAGAGGAGGGCTTCTTTTGGATAGTAGAGGCCATCTTTTCAATGCTTCTATAGAGGAAAAGAGGTAGGTTTAGAAATTGAGTTTTTGTGAAGTGCATAAGAAGCCTGATATGGTAAGCATAAACCTGGGAAAACCTCCCTTCACATGTGAAATAATTCATGATGATTTTCATAAGAGGAGCATAGTTGTTCAACAAGTAGGAAAAAGGAAAAATAGCAGGTCAAGCATCCCGATGTTTTGGTTTTAAGAAAGATTTGTAGTGATTCAAATCTAGGTATGTTTTCTTGAACCATATTTCTCTGATATATGGAATTTTGGTAGCTTTGGAGATAGCCCTAGGAGTGAGCTTGAATATAAACCTACTAGATGAACATGCTTCCCTTGTAGCCTTAAAGAAAACAAATGTGTCAAGGGAAGATGAATTTTCACCTCTTGAACCTTCTGACAAAATTCCAAGCATCCTACTTCATGAAAGTTAAAGAGCACTAAAGGGGATGCATTCACTTCCTGAGTTGAAAAAGGCTCATACATTTTGTGAGGACCACTCCTGTTGTCTTGCTTAGGAGGCATTTTTCTTCTGAGATCCTTTACTGACTTACCAAGGCAAACTTGTTTAGGTGTTTTTTTGAAGAAGGCCCTTAATCAAAACACCTTTTACTCTTTTGAAAAGCTAAGTCCGTCCTTAGTTAGCCAACAAGTTTGTTTAAACAAAACTAGCTCTCTTTGACCTTGAAAATATGAACTCTTCTCTCTCAGATCACTATTTGCTGTAGTTACTTGAAGCAAGAAAGAGGTTCCCTTGAAATCACTGTCTCCTTTTTTATCACTTTTTTAAGGGACTTATCTAAAACAAAGACTGTACCCTTTAGAAAAAAACTTTGTTTTTCTTTTGAATAAACTGCCGTCCTTTTATGTTATTGCTTCTCTAAAAGTAAGACAGTTTTCTTGTCACTGAGTAACAGGCCCTTCAAACAAACTTTGTTTTTTGTTTATGGAGATTGTACACATTCTTTGCTACTTCAAAGCACAAAAAGACCTTTCAAGCTGGCATATTTAACCCCTTCTTTAACCACTGTTTATCTTTGCTTTTTTTTGTAAACCATTCCTCAAACTCAAACATTAGCTAGGAGGAGAGGAATACATTTGAAACAACGAATTTGGTGCCTTTTGAGTGTTGGTGCAGTGTACAAGGAAGCACATTCAAAATAGGTGGATAAGCAGGCGTTGAACGCAGAACGCACCGCGGAGAAGGCCTGTCGGGTCAGCCTCGGGCACCCAATGAACACCAGCACAGGCGTGCTGCGCTAGGCTATAGGCGTGCCACGCCTTTGTGTTAACTCTTTGGTCGGGCACCCACAGGCACACCGCGCTTAACTTTAAGCCCAAAATTCTTCAAAATCACCCAAGACTTGTTTCTTTCTTCGGTGAGGAGGGTAATGAACGTTGCTTTGAATCTTTAAACTTGGTGAGGGCTTTTTTAAAAGGCCTTTTCCTCCTTGTTAAAAATGAAAAAAGCTCTTGTGCTTTTGCAGCCTTTTAGAGTGGTTTTATGCCTTTTTGAAGAGGTTTTTATAAAAATATCAATCACTGCAGCCTTGAAACCTTATGTACTTATTTGTTGAAGTAAAAAGGTCTTTTTAAAACGAGATTGGACCCACTGTTTTTCATCAAGGAGGTGACTTTTAAAAACCACTAATGTAACTTCTTAAGACCATATAAAAGCAATAGTGTTTCTCTTATGCGCATTGAAAGTTCTTCTTCATGACTGTGATATGTCTTATTTCCTTGAAGGCTGTTTTGAAACCTAGAACATTATGTCAAGGCTTTTCTTATCCTTACTGTCTCTTTGTATGCATATGTAGAAGTTGGTTTTAAAAATCAGACTTGGTCTACTCTCTTTGGCCTTTCAAATGAGGTTGTTTCTAGCCAAAATTTCACCCTTAGATTTAGTTTGAAGGAGATCTTTATAAACAGAATAGTGGAGGCCTTTTGACACTGTGATGTTACTGCTTTGTTGATGACGAAGCACAGGCCTTCAAACTATAAATTTTAATTTTCTCCACTAATTTTCACTCTTGTCTTTGAAACTGAGAAATCGCTTAAACACCATTGGAAACACTGCTAATGCATCTTTTGTTTCATTCCTGGGAAGGAGGTGGCCTATAATTTCTAAATTCACTTAAAACATCTTAACCCTCTTTCTTTAAATGAAGGAGGTTCTATTACCCTGTTCCTAACCATTTCCTCTTGTTTTGAGGAGGTTCTTACTGTGCTTTTAACCATATTCTCTTGTTCGTAGGAGGTTCTTACTGTGCTTTTGACCATCTGCTCTTAATGAAGGAGGTTAGCACTATGGATATGATATTTCATCTATTTCAAAAATGTATGACCTTTCTACAAATCATATGTATCTTCTTGGTATTGTGTTAAATAGGCAACAATTTTCTTTATGAGATATGTTCTGAGATATGTATTCTTTGTAAAAGATCCTTGTGAACCTTTAGAACAGAAACCATATGACTTGTATATGTAGAGTAGCTACTTGCTTAGACCTAGTTGACTGACCTTCCTTGACTGTGTTTGCAGAGGCATGCTGAAATTCCTTTTTGGAGGAGATGCTGAAAAGACTGTTGATCAGCATAACATCGGCCCTTTTCATTCATATGACTTGGAGGATGCTCTCTCTTTTTTAGGCAACTTTGGCTTTCAAACCATACCTATTGGTAGCCCTTTACTTACTATATTTCATTTGTTTTACTAATGGCGAACTAACTCATCATGAAGGACCCTGTTGACCTTCTCCTTTTTCTCTTTTTCACATTGATCATCACTGTAATCACACCCCTGCAGAGAAGTAAAAACATATGACTTTGAACCTTGGAGACCTTCCTTGGTGTCTTATGGATATTTTGCCTAACCTAAGAATATTCTTTTAGATAGTGAACATGCTTATCTTCTTCTATTTTGGATCTTTGTTGAACTTCTTCTGGACTAAGACAGAATGACCTCTTAGTGGTGCACGACCTATGGATGGATCAAGACTTGTTTTGCAGATTAGGAACCAATTTAGGGCTGACTGGTACTAAACAGAGGCTTTTGGCTCAGGATGTTTTTTCTAAGGAAAGGACTCCCTAAAACACCACTATTTAACTTAGGGGCGATCTTGACATATTCCAAGTGTTTTCTTTGGTATGATTAGATCTTCAAATGACAAATAACTAGGGATAGGGTTGTAGACACTTTGTCAATAGTTGGATAATTGATGGCTTGAGGAATAAGTGTAAATGAAAATAGATAAATTTCAGCTATGACAGATATGGACAGGGTTATTTTGTTGAAACCAGATAGGTCTTGACAAATAGGTTTTTTCTCATCATAGGCTGACCGGAAAGGGGTAGGAGGAAAAAAATTGTTTTGGGGTGTTTTATAGATGACAGATTTGACAGTTTGGAGATTAGCTTCTAGAAAACTCAGCTAAGGGAAGTAGTCATTAAAAACAGGTAAAAATACTGATGACTAACATATTCTGCTAAGGATTTTTTTGTAGACGAAAATTTGGATATGATGGATATGTTAGATAAGATGGTGGATACTGATAATACTGAGAGAACCTACCATAGGGATTTTTTGCCCCTTGAGCCCAAGATTGAGATTAATTTTGAGATTGAGGCCAAGTTTGTTGCCAAGAACTCCAATTTGGTGGGGGTTGATTATACATTTGGTTATTAAACCGTTGTGTTTGAGGTCCCTGCCAAGGTCTTCTAGAGACAAAATTAAGAGATTTTGTGGGATTTGTGGTTGTTTCCTCTTTAAAGACAACCTTAAGGCCAGGAATTGAAGGGAAATTCATGGTCTCATGGTTTTCTGAACAGTTACACAAGTTTCTATTACTTTTGTATCAAGAGGACATTCTCTTAATGCATGCTTATTTCGACATTTGGGACAGAAGATTGCTAAGCCATCAATTTCAACTTTCTTCTTGTTTTGTAGCTTAAGGGTGTCTATTTTCTCACTAAGACTCCCTAGAATGTTAGTTTTGAATTCATCAATCATATTCCCTATTTCTACCCTACTTACTGTTCCAGTTGCAGATTTGTTTACCCTTGCAAGAGCAGGGTCTCTTGGTCCTTTCAAAATTTTAGATTTCCTCTTGAGAGATTAATACATAGTTCTCTTATATCAGGTAATGGAAGTTGAGACATGTCTCCCTTCCCCATCATGTTAAGGATATCTATCCACTCATCTCTAATTGTTTTTAACAAAAGAGCTTTCAAAGTGTCTTGATCTAAATTTTCCATTTTTTCCCTTTTGATGTTATAGTTAAATCTTTCAAGTAAATCTTCCAAATTTTCGTCCTCCTTTTGCATCATTTTGAACACTTATTCTTTGTGGTTGACAAGTATACAACAATCTAGATATCTTTCTAGAAATTCTCTCCTCATGTCATTCTATGTTCCAATAGACCCAGTGATTAGACTCATAAACTACCTTAGTGCTGCTCCTTTCAATGTTGAAGGGAACAATTTGAGTTTTTTAGAATCTTGTATATAGTCATAAGTTCTACATAGAACTTCAAATTCAAATAAGAATGTCTCAGGGTCCTCACTCTTCAATCCATGAAAATTTGGAAGAACAGAGGGTGAGATATTTTTCATGGTAGCATTTGTCTCTTCATCTATTATAGGGAATCCAAAGGAACTTTCAATTCCCCTTCTACCTCTACCTCCTTCTATATTTTCTCTACCTCTTCCTCTGTCTCCTCCTCTACCTCTACCTCCTCCAAATAACACGTTTTCTCCATTAAGGATTTCTCCTTCCCCTTCTCCTCTTCCTACTATGATAGATTCTTTCGAACTGATATAAGGTTAAGTCTAGAGAGCTAATTGTTCTTCTATTTCTTCTATCAAGGGTATATTGAAGAAATATTCCTCTTCTTCTTCACTAGGGATTTATAATTCTTTTGCTGGAATGTATTCTTATGTGGAAGTGAAAAAGGTTATTCCTCCTATTGGAGCTTTAGGATCTTCTTTCTCTAGAAATTCTTCAGTGGATGAAGTGGGAGATCTTCCTAATTGAATATCTGATCTTAAAACTTCTGGAAGTCTATGACTAGTATAGTATGGAAAATGAGTTTGAGATGGAGGTGTGATACTTCTTGGTCTTGGTGGAGTGAGTGGTGTTGTGGGGATTAAGCTTCTGCCTCTTAGAAATCTACCCCTAGAGTATCTTTCTCTACACATATCATTACTTTTGGGATGTAAGAAATAAGGCTACCTAGTTACACTTCCCCGGCAATGGCGCCAAAATGTTTAGTCAATTTAGTGTCCTAAATTGTGAACATTAATTATTAACCAGGATTTGTAACTTTGATGAAGTGTGGTGCACTATATGTGCCTAAGTGTCCCATTTCTTACTTCGTTGTTTTGATGTTTTATTGTTGTTTTGGGGTTTTATGTTTTGATCCTCAGTGTTCTAATTTAAACTGGAAAGATGAGAATACATTTAATTAAAAGGAAGAAAAGGAAATGTTATAAAACTAGTTAATTCTCTATGAAAGAAAACAGAGTTTTATAGACAAGTTCTAGTGTCTAATTCTTAATCAAGAAGAGATGAAAAAAGTGTTTTAATAAGTAAACCTAATCCATGGATCTTACAACTCATTTGAGATTTCAAGAAATGAAAACAAGGAAAGCATTTGATAAAAACATTGCATCTGAATCCAATCATTTAGCCATTCTTACACATTATATTCAAATTCAAGTTCAATCAGAATGTCTTTTAAAGAGATTTATTAATTTCAATGGAATGAGGATCTTCTATCTAAAAATTGATTAAGTGAATAACCAATTTATCAAGTCATCCAATTCTGAAGCCTTCACTCCTTGGAATGGCTCTCGGACAAATCCATTATTCCCTTAATTTCAATAAGAAAATGTCAGGAACTAGAATGCTGGACAATTACTGCATCTATAAGTCACTAACCATTTTTAATTTAATATTTAAATGGTTTTTACTTGGTCAAGCATATTAATTGTTAACTATGAAAGACAAAGAATGAAATCTAGGCAATCACTGTTCTTATAAGTCTCTTATCCATTGAAAAATATATTTTACTCAGTTAGACTCAACAATTGAAATTTTATGAAAGGAATGACAAAAATAAATCCTAAACAACCACTGCACCTATAAGTCACTTATCCATTCATAAATAGATTTTACTCAGTTGGATATAGTAATTGCAGATTATGAAAACAATAAATTGAGCAAAAAGCAAGAGAAATGCTAAACAAAAACTGAAATAAACTTAGTTAGAAAACATGAAAAACCTCCTTAGGTAGCAGGGGCCCTCTGCTACCAATTCGGTGAAATCCCTTAGCTCCTTGAAGATGTAATCAAAATAGCATCAAAGATTGATCTCCCTTTATTAAAACAGAGTATCACTGTGATTCTGAATTATGCTATTAATCGTCTCCAATTTTGGTTCTACATAACTCAATTTATATGCAAACTACATAAATAACTTCGAATAGAAATAACTACAGGTGTAATCTTAAAATTATAATTATATTGGGACTCTTAGGACTCATGATTTGCTGTGGAGCAAGTCAAGAGTCCTAATTCCAGTAAAAAATGGTCTCTTTGACTTTCACTTTGACTAATGGATTAGACTCATCCAACTGTCAATTAAATCCTTGTGGATAGGAAGAAATCATGTAGGAAAGATTATGGAACTACCCATGTAAGCCTTTTCTTCAATTGACACCTGCATTATATTCAAACACAAAAATGGTTGCGGAATGCCTGACCAACTGTAGAATGCTTGTATTCTGTAGCTAAACTGTACAAAATTATTAAAATAGCAAAAACAACAAAAATACGACATGTTAATCATTTGTGTGTAACCTTTAAGCAATCCTAATCATTCTTCATTTATTTTAGGCTTATGAAGTGATGAAAGAGTGATGAAATGAAATGAAGTGATGGTTTGTAAAAGAGAAAGAAATTCTAGGGCTCAACACATTGTTTAATGGTTGAAAACTAAAATTTGCTTTGAGTGCATTCTCTTTCATTAAAAGCATGCATTAAGTAGATTCTCATTTCATCAAAAATGCATTGAGTGCATTCTTATTCATTTAAAATGAAAAAGAAATTGTGCATAGTTTTCAAAAAAGATAATTATGCATAGATTACATTTCATAATTCGCACCTTTGAATGTTTTATATTAATTGTGGATAATGAAAGTCATCTAGTTGGGAAAAGTTTTGTTTGAAGTATTACTATTTGTTTCATTATTGTTTGAGACTCTTCCCTTAACCAGATATCATTCATCGAATTGAAATATTTCTTTTCTCATATAGTTGCATATCAAATTTTTCAGATGACAACAATAGGGCCTTGAAACTGCAACATTAATTCCAAATCAACTTTAAAATTTATTCAATACTTAAGGAAGCATTGAAAATTAACACTCACATTTAGAGGTCTAGGTTGGTGATGTGTTCCAGCATCATTAAACCTAGTATTTGTCGTTCTCCATCTGGCATTAGACATCACTAGCATGGACTTGTGTTCCCCGTACCGTTGCATATATAAAGGGAGATCCTCATAGGTTGTAATACTTTATCCATAGGAAGCCGAGTCTGTTGCCCTGTAACCGTGATACACTGAACACATCATTTAGGGACATTGCCTTCATGTAAGTTAAGTCCTTGGTCATTTCTCTTTCATTTGATCACCAAGGTGTATATTGCAGTTCATGATTACCTGGTTCACCCTTTTGCCTAGAGTTCCTGTGTAGTCATTTTGATCTTTCCATGACCTTAAAATTGAAAATATCATCAAGCACTTGTCCTTTCAAGCTTGTTCAAGCTAAAAGTGACTAGAGTCACCTTTTATCCTTTTCTTGACTCTTAAAATATGAAAATACAGAGTTTTGTTTCAGCGTCTTAAAAATTAACTTCCCATGAAATATTCCTGGTTAAAGTTATATTCCTTAGTGATTCTTTAGGTTTGATTCCAATGGCGACGTTTCCAGAGTCCATCAACCAGGGAATCCCCTCAAATGGGAATACTGGCCCTTTTCCTTCATTCGAGAATGTTGGTGCCCCGTATATGGCAACGTTGTCCCTCTCAGGATTAACCATTGGTCTGTCGGTTTGGTTATTTTCGACCCCTGTGATTTCGAACATCCAAATAGTTTCTCAGCCAAGGTCTCCTCTGCCTGAACCATGTCAACCTAATGTTGATCCTAAAGTTTATCCCTCACCTTATTCAACTTTTTCTTCACCTCATTCTTCCTCTTCGCCTGGTGAAAGTCATATTCTAGTAACCGGGTGGCTAATAAGAAGAAGAAGAAGGAAAATAAGCTAGTGGGAAAATCAACAACTATTGCTACCCATGCTGCTAATATCGAGAAACCTACCACTCTGTCTCGCAGCGTGAAATTCCCTTGCAAGATATATGAGGGTGAATTCCCTGGTATTGCTAATGTGCTAGAAGTGTGGTCCATTAGCCCAATTTTCCCTACATCATCAGCCTCTGGGTATCATGTTGATGATGAGCCTTCAGCTAGAGATAATGAGACTCATAAGGAAAAGGGTAAGATCAAATTTCCCTGTAGGTTGTGTGAAGGAAACCATCCCATTCGCCTCTGTCCTTATATGGATGAAGCTTATAAGGTATTGGATACCCTTTCAGCTTCTAAGTATTGTCCTCCTGTTAGTTACTGGAATTTTTCTTCGAGTCCTCTGATATTTGATCAACCCATTGATTAGAATTCATCTTTGGTTGATTTCTCTCTCTTTGAAAGTCAGTCTTCTGGGTAAATTTATGATAAATAATTGGTTGAGAAAAAGGTTGACCTAATTCCATCTACAGTTCATCACATCTCTTCCATCGAGAGTGGGTCTCATCCTGGTCAGGTTCTTTTTGTTTCCTCTAATTCCCCAGGATCAAAGGGTGATCCTCCCATTTCCATGATCTAGGAGGGTGATCCTCCGACTCCTGTCACCACAGTTCTAGAAATTGATCCTCCTGATCTCATTCCCAGAGCCCAGTAGGATGGTATTTCTTCTCATGTAATGCAAGATCCTCTTATTTCTATGGCACCCCCCATGTATTTTGGTCACTTCCTTTAATTGGAGTCGATTTACAGGATATCGTCTTCCTTCTTACGTGCCCTTTCAGATAACTGTACAGGCTTGTAATATGGTCATACCGGGAAAAATTATAGATGAAGGTGCCTCGGTTAGTATTTTTTCCTCAACTACCTTGCAAGATTTGGGTTCTCCACATATTATGCCTATTACTCAGAATCCATTGGCTTTTAACAAAGGAATAAGTCAACCATTAGATATCCTTCTGAACTTGCCTATTACTTTGGGAGGGAAAACCATCTATATAGACATAATGGTGGTCCAAGGCCCCTTGGATTTTAATTTACTCATGGGGCGTGACTATGCTTATGCCATGGGCACACTTCTATCATCCCTCTTTCGTGTGATATGTTTTCCACATGAACGTCAGATCATGACCATTGATCAACTTTCATTCTTTGGTCCTGATGTGACATTTGGTCTACCATCATCCCTTCCTGGTCCTTACCTTTCTGTGGTATCTTCCCCACCATAGGTCAATTATGTGGCTACCTGTTGATTTCCCACATCTAGTGACAGTACCATCATGTACCGTGTCCTGGGGGCCTTGGATCCCAATTTCCAGAGTGTTGTTCTCCCGTCAGATGAGAACCTCTTGGAAGCCATGACCTCTTACATCTCATGATCAGGTCATTGGAGCATAGTTCTTTTTCTTGTGTAAAGCTACTTAAAAAATGAAACAAGGTCTTCAGAGCATAGTTCGTTTTCTTGTGTCAAGCTCCTTAAAAAATGAAACAAGGTCCTCAGATCATAGTTAATTTTCTTGTGTCAAGCTCCTTAAAAAATGAAACAAGGTCTTCGGATCATAGTTCGTTTTCTTGTGTCAAGCTCCTTAAAAAATGGAACAAAATTTTATAAGGATAGTTCTTTTACTGTGTCAACCTCGTTAAAAAATGAAACAAGTTCCCTTTTCAATTCGAGTCTTTGATTAGATCTCGTAAAATCCTACTCGAGACTTTCACTTGATCTCATAATTGAACCTTCATTCTATCCACTTGTTACTAACTCGCAGTCTACTCCGATGAATACCCTGAAGCTGGGGGGAGATGTACCTCGAATTGAGCCACCATGCTGGGGGCATGTCAAATTTTTCAAGCACAGTTTGTTTCCCTTTCAAGTTTGTGTAAAAATGAAACCCATTTCAAGCATAATTTGTTTCAGTTTAAGATTGTGTAAAAAGGAAACCAACTTCAAGTAGATTTTCCTGATTTCAAGCTTGTGTAAAAATGAAACCATTATTATTTTACCTCTCGTGATTGCCATTTTATTATCCTATTTTTCCAGATGATCCTTGGTTTCCTCATTCCATAGTTACCATCTACTCAACCGATCATAAGCCCTCACTTGATTGTTTTACCCGTTCCTAGGGAACCACTACAATGTGTGGTATTGTTAACTAGCCTCTTGACTTTTATCTTGTTCTGAGTAGTTCCACCATCACGGAAACCAGTTGCTACCCTTAATACCAATTGTTCCTCTAGGAGGAATCAACTTTCAGCTCTTTTCTCACTCTCAAAAATTGAAAATATTTCCGAGACTCATGTCGTTTTGAACTCGTTAAAGGCTGCAAAATGTCATCTGCCCAGTATATGTTTACCCCTTCTTTGGGCTGGGACAGATTATTTACGAAAAAGGAATACCTTAGTCAAACATGGCTAAGAGTTTCTCTCAGACATTATTTTCTACCTTTTTCAGATCTATGGGACTACCTATGAAGAGGGACATGCTTGATTTTTCTTTTCTGCTTCTTTTCAAACTCTCTAAACATGAAAATATGTCAAGTTATTCCTTTATCAGACTCGTTAAAACCTAAATGACATTGGAAATCGTCACCATGACGTTATCAAGTTCCTCCTTCCTAGGGCTTGTAAAATGTACTAGGATAGATTTTTCCAAAGGAAAAACTTATATGACAAGAATCTGTTATCCTCTTCAAGCTTGTGTAAAAATAAAGAGGTACTTGCCAGAAATGGTGGGGGAGAATGGAAGTTATTCGTCAGTTGTGTCGGCATTATGTCACTGTTGAACATGACACTTATCTACAGTTCGTGTCGGGTTGGGATATATTCACTCTGTCACTTTGCCTACATGGGTTTGGGAAATCTGTTTACCTCTCATTCGATTACCAATATTGTCAACATGACCTCTAATCCAATTTGAGTCAAATGCTACCAAATTCCAGAGTCGTGTCGCTGATATGTTCAAGAGAAAATCCTTCTGCAATTTGTACATTCCCTGATCCTCTATTTCAATATTGATTAACAGTCATATTACATTATTTGTTTTGTGTCGATGATGTGGGATTAATTATGACCCTCCTTCGACAGATCGTTTCCTGTCAACTTTAGCTCATTATCTGGGAAGTCGATATAGAGACTCCTTTCTGGTACCTTAGAGCTTGCATGCCCTAATGGAAAGTTCTTCGCATTCGGCGACTAGTTCACATCATTGGCATTCAGTTGGGTGATTTCATGGGTGTTCGACTTGAGTTATTTATTCACATCTCGTCGATTGTACTGTTAGTACCTTGAGAGCCATTGTCATTATTGGTGGCATCTCTCATGCCTGTTAACAACTTTCATCATTGGCTGGTAATCAGGTGATTTTCCTACATTTTTGACTTCAACTCATTTATTCGCATGTAGAAAAATTTGTACTTGATTGGGTCGTGACGAAGCACAAGACCTTGGATTTTATTCTATAGAGTCCAAGTTGCGAGGCAATATGATTTTTCCATGATTGGATACATGTTTCTCTTAGATGGATCGCTATGACCATAACATGAGTCTATATGAGATCCTTCTAAGATGGATGGATGCGACCATACCATGGTCTCTTTTACTGATGACTACGTCCATACCTTGATTCAGGCATTTAAATCAGAGATTCTATCTATTTATATGTATCTATGCTTGATTTTCAAGCCTACCGATGACAATGCCTAGTTCCTTGCACGTACTTGTAAAGTATTTCACCCATCACTTGTGTTTGGACTTCATACTTTAGGGGGCATCTGTTACACAACAATTTGTCACTATCTCTATACTCCCCGTTCCTTGATCCTGGAGGATCCATATAGTGACCCTTGTGTACTTTCCAAGCATGTGATGCATACCCCTGAACCACACTTTTTATGCCAATTCATCTCCCTTTACAATGTTTCTCGAACATCCCTATAAAAACATGGTTTTCAAGGTTGGAACTTTGTCTCAGTGTCTGAACCGCACCAATCAGTACTCTTTCTCAATGTTGGACCCGCATCGATCCTCTTTTGAAAAATTTTTAAAAATAGAAAAAACATTTCCACGACTAGAAGCTTCGCAAGGTGGCGAGCTGGAAGTTTGTTTTGAGGATATGGCCGAGGAATTTACCTTTGGGCTTCTAGGAACTACTCCAAATGATAATCTCTTTCCCATTATTTGAGTGCCCATATCATCCTCCTCCATTGTTATATAAGGAGACCTCTTTCGCCTCTGCTGCCTTAGTTAGAGAGTTAGAGCTAGCTGGTTAGAAGCAACAATCATAGAGAGGAGAAGTAATCATAGCTTCTGGAGAATAGAGTAGAGTGTGATTGTTTTTGTGTGTTAAGAACATAGTTGGATCTTAGACCTTTGTGTATGAGGGTGTCGCAAACGTGCCTAGATACGGTCCCATCGAAGGAGAGCCTCAACATTAAGGCGTGGTTGTAAACTCCCCTTTTCTTTATCATAATAAAACGAAATTGATGTTTATCTTCCACTATTGTTTACATTTATAATGAGATTTCTAGCATTCCTTGATCAGTTAAATAGGTTATAATTTTCTTATGCTTTTCTTTGTTTTATGCTTGTCATGGTGTCTTGATTATTTGTAGAGGTAATCGAACATTGGTAGCATCGTGTATCGAGCTTGAGTAGAGCGACGCATCAAGAAGCTTCGACGGAAGACGACAACATAGCATAAGAACAAGGTAGGTCATATTCCTTGCTCTAAATTTCATTTACAATCTAGGAAGGTCAATGTTAGTATGTTCCTGTAGTTTCTAGACCCACCCTAGGGCTACAGGGATCGCCTCTGTCGGCAGAGGGGATTTAACTAGAAAACAACAATCACCTCAAAGTTAGAGAGGTCAATCTTTAATTGACCATTACTGATAATATGACCTAGGTAGACTAAGGAGGTCTTCCCAAGCTCACACTTTGACAATTTTACATATATTTTTTCTCTTTTCAATACATCAAGCACTTTCTTTACATGGCGTACATGTTCACCCCAAGTTCTACTAAAGACAAGAATATCATCTAAATATACAAGAACAAATTCATCAATGAAAGCCCTAAAAAGATTATTCATGACCCTCATGAATGTGGTTGGATCATTGCATAATCCGAATGGCATCACCATCCATTCGAGCAACCCCTGTTTGGTCTTGAAGGTAGTTTTCCACACATCCTACTCTGAAATTCTAACCTAGTGACAACCACTACACAAATCCAATTTGGTGAAATATATATTATTCTTTAATTTATCTAACAAATCATTAATGCAAGGGAGAGCGTATCAATTTTTCATAGTGATTTTGTTTAGTGCCTGGTAATTTACGCACATCCTGCATGTGCCATCTTTCTTTGGCACTAAGCTTGCCTCCAATTTTAAAACCATGTTATAATGTAGTCCAAAATAAGGGGGTTAGAATTGATCCCCTAGCCTCCCTTTAGAAACTCAAACAACTTCACCGTTACATCATCAATCCCTAGTTGAGAACTCCACCCTCAAAATAATACAAAACCCATCATTTCTACAGTGCACCCAGGCAGACCAGGTAAGGCGGGCATTCAGTTTGAGGCAGTGGAACCATGATCTGAGCCACATTTTCAGAGGGCCCATAATTGTCGAGTGTCCAAATTGGACAAATTTTATATGGATTTTACACCTCTTGGTGACAGGAATTTGATGGTGTTGCCCATTTCTACAACAGAGCTCTCCATTTTTTGGCCACCATCTAGCTTGGAGGTATAAGGGTGCTTTATGTAATTTTAGTTACTTCTTCTTCTTCTTGCCATTTAATGATTGAAGGCCTGACCACTGTTGACTGGGGTCTGGAGACATATTAAAAATTGGAAAAACTCCATTATCAACCCTTGTTGTCATATTTTCATGATTTTATGTTATTTCTCTCTTCTTTCATGTGCACTTTAAATTGTTAAGGTTAACATGTCTTGTTTCATGTAATTCTTTAATACATCTGCAAGTAAAAGATATTGGATCAATGCATCTACTCCTAGTTGTTATTTGAATCATTCATTTTATTCATTATTTCATTGTTCTTAAGGATTGGTATATTGTTTGCCATCGTCCTGGGGTTTGGTGAGAGATATATCTAAGAAGTTATCCTCGACATCTTTGGAAATATCGACTATGGATCAGGTACTTTTTTACCCTGACGTGCAACTATTCATTCCTTTTTTTCCCTTAATGTTTTTTAATTCTTTGGTTTATTTTCTTCGCTTTCATGTGT